>KN716447.1:25627-42536 GCA_000816705.1 Dictyocaulus viviparus | reverse complement strand
TAAAATTAGATTCGAAAGGTAATTTCTGTACTATCACAATGTCAAACTCTGATCGTTCCTCCGAATCCCTCACATTTCTTTACCCTCAGTCCTTCTTCTGGGTTTTTTTTCTTACCTTCAGTACTTCTTCTAGCTTTTTTTGATAGATTACTTTTATATTTTAGTTATTTAATCACATTCTTTATTGAGTGTTTGAAAAATTCGATGACATGTAGTGTTTCATAAGCAATCTAAGCTGATTATTTGTTCATATTGTAAGCTTTTCAAATAAGAGTAACATAGAATATTTATAATTTTAGTAGTTTATTAAAATAATAAAAATATTAGAAATCAAATAAAAATCACTAAGAGAACATAGTCCTCATGTAATGTATGACATTAATGAACCTCAATTTCACCTCAACGGAATGAGTCAAAATTCCTCAATTAGATGAAGACATTTAGGCAATCTGAATGTCTAGGTACATCTTGAACTTTTTCCTCCTCTTCGTAAGTATTTTTTACTGAGGTTATTTATAGTATTGAGAGGTTTGACAGAGGTTCTTAAATGTTTCACGATTTCTTTGCCAAATAATCACTTCTTAGTTAAACATTATCAGTTAAGCTTAACAGTAATAGTTACATTTGATCTATTAGAAAAATCAATAGAGAGAAAAAACATAAGACGTTCGATTTTTCAAGCACCCAATCTTCTTGGTAACGATTTATTTACAACATCGCCTAAAATAATAATGAACGTCTTATTTACGCTTTTTATTAAAAAGCTGCTGACATACCGTATATAGATGAGAAGCGTAATAAGCTGAATTAAGCATGAATTCTATGACGTCATCATTCATACACAACAGCAATGCACTTTTGCTAACCTCATCGATTATTATTACAACGTTGTTATTCAGTCTTCTTTTTTTTTTAGTCTAAGATATCACAATTTTTCTTCCCTGTTGAGAAAAATGATAGATAAGACTGACAATATTTTTGAATAAATAAATTACACTTTAGTGTAAAATATTGATCGAGTAGATCATTGACTTGATTAGTTTATTTTATCCTTCTAACTGTTACCGTTGGTCAGAATGTAAGCTTAAACTTGATTGACGTGATTTAAAAAAACATTATAACTATTAAAATAAATAAATAAATAAATAAACAACTTTTAGCGATTTTGTTTTATTCATATATTTTTTGTCTATACAGGTATGTCTACCCAGCAATTGCCGTTTTTGGAATCCTAGGAAATGTGCTCAATTTAAGTGTGTTACTGAATCGGAGCATGCGAACTCGGTAAATTTCCTCATCCAAACCTTGAAGAGTTTGTATGATCACACTTTTTTTATTTGTTTTTTATTAATCATTTTAAATTGCTTGTTGTTGCGTTTGCGTTCTTGTTTCAATTTGGAGTCGCGTAGCGCAGTGGTGTCGGTGTTAGAGTGATATGCAGTTCAAATCAGTAGCACACGCAGGTTGGCAGTCGCTCCTAGGCTTATCAAATTCACCATTTTTCCTGAATCGGAGGTTATCCTGAATTGGTAACAAATGATCTGAATGAGCAGCACAAAGAATGGTCCATTCAAGTCACTGTATAGATCAATTCCGTTCTCAACCGCCCTTTAAGACATCGCATTCAGACGCATCTCACGCTAGTGATTGTTGACGTCAACGTGAGAGCTGATGTCATCTTGGCTTATTTCAATTTAATTTTGTAGAAAGAAAAAAAAACAAAATTTCGTCTCGTTGAATATTATAGCTGACAGTTTGCTGTAAAATTCAAGCAGTTAATTAGAAAGAGGGATTGCTTACTTAATTAGCGTGTGAAAAATTTGCAAATGTTCCTGTTTTTCCATTCCATGACAATCATCAAGAACGATTTTTGTGAGCTGTACAAAAATTACGCAGTATTGATCTACACTCATTCCATCAAATCCATTGTACCTCAATTGGTTCAGCCACTCGTATTCAGTTTTTGTTTCTATTGAAATTCTCACACAATATACTACTTGTGATTGAGGGTAAAGAATATCTGTACCGTAAGCGAAATTTGAATAAATTTTCTCCACAAATAGTACAACCATGAAGCATTCTTTTGCATATCGATCGAAATTTTGAATGGGCTATTCAATTATGCGATGAAAAATCTCCATAACGTTTTACGTTTCTATCAACGTTAAAATGAGGAAAATGAGTACAAGTGATCATCGATTTTGTTTTGCATATCACATTTCTTTCGAGGGTAATCACTTATAAGTTCCATCATTTCGACAGAAAAGCGGATACACTACAGCATTCTAAGGAGTTGTCACTCAATTAGATTCAAGCACAATCAAGCTGCATAAATTATTACCACTGTTTATTTCAATATCTATAAAAAAAACGTAATAAAATCGCAAAGCTCTTAAAATCTACCTCCAGCTTTTAATAAATAGAGCGGTACTTATATTTTTGAGTGATTATTTTTTTTCCATAGATAAATCACATAAGAAAATCAACCTCTCTAATCACTTCCTCAATTAATAAAACTGCTCATATTTCTTTCTTGTTTGAAATGTACTAGTTATTACGTCACCATTTCAACTTTCTACGAAATTCTTTCTATTCAATGAGGGATATTATTGACGGAAAAAAGCTGAGGATATGCAAATTTCACCTCGTTTCCTTTGATTTTTCAAAAAAACACAAATCACTTTTATTCAAGTCCAAAACGATTTGTTGTTCAACTTTTTTTGATGAATGAACACTTGTCATGTCAGAGATTCGAAAATCTTACGATAACGGCTCGATTTGCGAACATTTCGTACGAAAAGCTAATTCCAGTTCCCTGAGGGTTAAACGTAAACATTTTGTTTGTCATATTTGAAACGTGTACGTAAACAGATGATGAATGTTAATGAGTCAACCTGTCCACCATGAACACTTCTACCATTCACTTCTTTTCAATCGAACAGAATCTGATTTTCTTTGGTGTTCAGCTACAACGATAAACATCATTAAAATTAAAATTGTATATTTTTAATTTCAGGTCGAATACGTTTCTGGCTGTGTTGGCATTTGCCGATATTATATTTCTATCGTTAATGTTCCCGAATATTCTAGCCAATTACTCATTTTTCACTTTTAACTACTATTTTCGATATTTTTATTTTCACACCAAAGTGCATCTGATTTCATTGGCAAATTGGTGTTCAGCCGTAGCGATATGGTGAGTCAATGTTCTGTTTGAACTCGTATGACTTTGTGAGGAGTTCAAACAATACTCAATATGAGGTCTATGTTAAAACAACGTACTCGATTACCACTATATAATTTTACAGCACAAATTAAAGTAACAAAAGCAGAGCGTTTCTGAACTAGTCACCAAATGATTTAGAAGAAAACATCATTGGTTCATTTTGGAGATAAGGTGCATTGAGCTTAAACTTTTCGCCCTCACCAAACTGAGCAGCTTAGCATAGAGGTTAGACTTTTCACCTCATCAAATTGAGGAGCACAACCTCGATAAGAGTGAAAGAATATGGAACGCAACAAAATGAAAACATTTTTATATAATTAATCTAAAATTATACTTTTATCAACAAGGATTACTGTAGTGTAAGCGCGTATGTTAATTAAAATCGATTAAAGTAATTTTCAGGATTTTCTTTTTCCTCGAAACATTTCAGCTTTTTCATTCGAAAATTTATGGAAATACTAAAAACAAACATATTTTGATCGATTTCTATTTATATTTACATTTTTTATATGGTTTCTGCAAAATTTGTCATTCGATGGATTGTCGTTCTTCAAAAATAAATGGTCCATTAAATTCTAGCAATTCGTTTTTTCATTAAGATTTTATTATCAAAACTAGAAGTAAATATCATTTACGTGATTGTGTTGATTTTAGAAACACAAATATTTTGCATAAACTCCGAGTCTAACCTCAAAATACCTCAATCTCATGGGTATCATCTTATCCAGAAGACATCAATCTTTCATATTCCTCCAATTTCTATCGTTTTCTTTCATCTAATAACTAACTCGTACGACGTTTTTTTTTCCAAATCCTTGAAATCTAGACAGCTTAACCATTTGCTTTTGTTCAGAGATCAATGAAATCGGTAGGAGGTCTATAAGCTTTTTCATGGATTTTCTTTCAATCTTTCGTTTATTTTTGTGCACTTTATTATGAGATCTAGGAAGAGATATACTGTAGCATTTCAGAATATTCTGAGGTAGTGAAATTGGGCGTATTTGAGATCGGCAAACCATCTTTGATAGGAAATTTTAAGGCAACAGATTATATCGAGTGCTAGATAAATTACGCCTGCAGCCAATTTTGTACACATAAATAAACTCATCCGTATAAGAGGAGCAGTTTTTGAGAGGAAGCATATATCAACGAAATTCAGTTGGCGATATTGAATCGTCTCTATCCTATTAATCAAAACACATTGCTGTTGGCACATGTGAAAGAATCCACCATGTGTAGGATTACGAGTTCTATCAATTCACTCCTCGTTATGAATTCTACCGTCTGATGCTGCCGGCTGAAAACCAGCGAGCGTATTTACCTCAAGAACTCTTTGTAAGCTTTTGTAAGTTATAAAGTGACCACAAAAATGTAACAGTTAAAGTTTTTAAGTTTCACGTATCAACTCTCCTAAGTAACGTGATTGCTTTAGACTCAGAATAATAATAATTATACCTGTTAAATGACATCATGAAATATAATAAGACACGGGTTCGACATTAGTGACACCGTATTTTAGTAGCTCCAAAATCGGAGGTATTATCTGAGGTATCCGAATAATATGATGTTAATTTAGAACAGAGGATGAATCTGTTCAATCATTTCATGCTTTCAATGATAATCTCATTGATAAGAAGTCGAGATCTCATTGTTTATATTCAACAAAACCAAATTCCAACATTTTTCACCTCATCATTTTTTTGAATAGTCATGTAACGTTCCTCAATGAAAATTAGGTTGAATAATAACCACATCATAACTATTTCGAGGATTCGCTATGTAATAAATCTTGAAAAGCTTCCATATTCATTACAGAATATCCGGTTGATCGATAATTGATTGACTTCTGATGATGTTTAATATATCGAAACAATTGATAGATTGACAATCTAAATGACTTAGAGGAATACTAGAGCACATAGAGTTGAAAAGCATAAAACAATCAACGTTGATATGCTTGCACACGGAACAAAAACATCACACGAAAGCTTTTTGAGGCACTTGGACAAATGCCAGAGGCATCAAATTTAAACAGGAAAAACGAGTACCTCGTAATGTGTCATCTGGCCCTATATATAAGCTTGATGTTCTGACTTCAACTATCAAACCATGGTCTTTATGTCGTCTCTATAAGCGGTCGCTTCCATAGAATTATTGAGGAAATGCACTTTTAAAATATGTTCATGGAGAAGGTGTGTGTGTTTGAGGCTTTGAGTGAAAAATCTCTTCTACAAGATTAACAATAGCATTTAACTCAATGAATCGCATAATTGAAATAGACCTTTTTTTAAGCTTATAAGAAATCGATTCCGCTAAAATGTTAATCCGTGTTTCTATCGTATCGTGTCTTCAATAAAACACTACACATCAAGCTTGAGTATTGCTTAAAGAGATTACAGTCAAAATATGTAATTTACAAATTTTGAGGTTAAAAAAACAACCGATTTTGGATATGAACGAGTTCTTGACGATATTCTTAGCCAAGAATTTATAGCGATAATAATAATAATATCATAACCAACCATAAGAATGATTATAATAATTTCAAAGCTTTCAATAACGTTAATGGCCTCAAGCAGTTTTTATAATATGAATGACATCATTCCACAGAGGAAAGAATACTACGCCTCTATCGGATATTTGAAATCACTTCTATTTTGTTATTTCTTTAAATCAGGATTAAGTAGAGCAATGAAATATGATTGATTATTTTATTTGGGATATATAAAAACTGGAATCTAAAGCATTTTTACAAACTGAAATCTTTTTTAGTAAAATTATTTGTTGACACTTAGATGTTTATCGCCAGAATATTGCTGATTTCTAGAAGAAACAGCTATAAAATGATAACGCTGTTATCATGAATGATCAACAGCTTTCAGGTGCGTGATAGCTGTATGTGGTGATCGCCTCGCCGGAATTCGAGATCCTCTTTATACTCGATCGGCGTGGTCGTGGTGGTGAGGGCATTTCGGCTATTCGTAATTCATTAGTTTACTAGCATTTGCATAAAATATGTTCAATAAGAACGTCATCATCGAATAAAATCGCTTCATCATCTCTAACAATATTGTTCTTTTTTCGGAAAAGTTACCTCCACAACTTGCTCTATCACTCCTATCTTTTTCATATTCGATTACTCATCTTCTTAAGTTTCTTCCAATTCAGATGCGTTATCCATTTGGAAGAGATCAAAGCAACAAGATTTCGTTGTTTTGATCGTTTCTATTTCGTAACATCTTCAAGATTAAAGTTCATTGACACTCAACACGCCCAAAATACGTTTAGGTTTGAATACGAAAGAATGCAGAAGAAATGATTCCACCGGCTCATGGAACTCATAAAAAACTGCTTCTCATCCTGAATAATTTCTTAAGAATCAATTTTACATATTTACATTAAGGAATCAAATCATTGCTGCAAGGCAAATAAATTTAGAATGATTTGAGATAGAAAGACTCTATTTCAAAAAAAAAAATTAGAAAATTTCTCATTGGCATTTGCTTTCCAGGAGATTACCAATAGTAATTGTGACGATTGTTGCCGTTGCCGGTGGCTTAACGTTCTACCAGAATTTCGAGTACTACTGTCTTGTTAGGTCGTACTGTCAAGGAACACAACTGTATTCAAGATGCCTTCCTGTATATAGCGAGTGAGGATTTCTTCTAGAGCTTTTCATGTTCAGTAGCAACTTTGTGAGTCAAATAGAGAGATGCTTCACATTTGATTAATTAAGAACAAGAAATGCTAAAGTTTGATTAAACGCTAGAAAGCACAATAAAAAAATGAATAAAAATAAAATTGTGTTTGTTTTTGTAACCATATTGCTTATGTGAAGTTTTTTATGCTTAAAACCACTAGATTGAAACCATTCAAATAACAAAGCCGCTTATGAAAATGTCTTTTTAGAGCTTGGTTTGGTAACAGAGAGAATCCGTTCTCGCCATTATTTCGACAGTTCATCTCTCTGTGTGTTCTCGTACATGCAATGACGATGATCATTCTGCCAATAGTGTTGCTCACGGTGATGAATTTGATGTTACTGTTCGCTCTAAGAAAGCGTCTGAAGAATTTAACGATGACAGAGGATAGAAGTGAACGGTAGGATACTGGTATAAGATATTCGAAAAATTATAACAATGCAGAAAAATATGATGTGACTAATCGAAAGGGTACCTAGATTACCTGGATTCCCGTCGATCATTGACTAAGTCGAGTGGGCATCTTCCATTTGAAGCTTCCATTTTTCCCTATCGCGCCCGAGGGTAGTCCTATGAGTTCTTTTCACTCTAGGGATACGTTGAGCATCATAATTCCTTTCTAAGGCCTTGGTGAAAAGATCAGATCATCGGGCTGGTGGTCTCCCTGCAGTGTGTTTGATGTCCAGTGGGATCCAATCATGCCCAGCGGTCATCATCCATGCGCACCACGTGTCCGGTGTGCTTAATACATCGATAGAATTTATAGATACAGCGAGGTGCATTGATTTTCAATCAATAATATCAGCTAAGCTTCCTTATCCTGAACTGTATACCTTCGTAATTAGCTTTACGATTAATTGATATTCTCACTGAGTGAAATGCTGAGGAAATTATACATTTTGAATAAGCATTGTCAAATTCAAATAAAATGTTGTCAAGGTCTAAAAGAAATAAGAGGATTCGGATATGTTTTAGAATGGAATGTATTCTAAATTCACTAACGATATAGAATGATACTTTCAAAAATCGATATCTGTAGGGATAAAATTCAGGCAGAACAACAAAAGTCAACTTCACATGCAGAGAACCGAACATCGTGTTACTCTTACGGTAACATTTATTGTCACAATGTTCACAATTACTAACGGTCCTTCAGCTTTCATGCATCTTATACGTACCGCTTATAATCTCAAACAACAGGATCTCTATGATTTGACGATGATCTGTAGGTGAGGTTTGCCAAACTTCATTTATATTTGATCATTTTCACTTGCTCTAAAATGCTATGTAGGGATAAATTGCAGAGGTAAAGGTTTTCCTCAGTTCGAGAAACATTCGCCTCAAATCATTCCGTGTCTTTGAGAATGTGTTCAATTCCACTTAAAGATTCTTAAAGCATCTGATTCTTGTTTGAATTTCCTTTACCATAAAAGTCAAGATGTTTCGTGTCGGTTGATTTATCTGTTGGGAATGTTTTTTTTTGTATAAGATATATTGATGCTTAGATAGGGAGGGTATCAGTGATAGTCTGATCAATTTTCCGCTTTCCACTGCTGATATTGGTTATAATCGGTAATCACTCCTCACAAAATTTCGTTTTTCTATTAAAAAAATTTTCTTTTCTCAGTAAGTCTGCTTACTCTATCAGCCATTTTAAGATATACTTTTGTTTTATTTGCAACCTCTATGTGAGTGTCAATGTTGTCAGCATTGCCAGAACAGGCGATTTGCTTGCTCAGGTTCGAAGACTAAGAGAAATTGCACACCTATGTTGGCTCAGGTTCGGTGCCGTATGGTTTATTCAAAAGTGAGGTGATGTACCTCGAACGTGGATAATAAACCTTTAGTATGAAATTAAGAAATAATAGAAAATATCTCGCATCAATGACGATACGAACTAGAATGGGTGGGTGAGAGCAAAGTAGGAGCCCTTTTGTGAGAGAAAGTGAAGAGAGGTATGGTCCATAGAACAGCAGAAGAAGTGTGATAAGAACGCACAATAAGTGTTGATCAATCCAACAATAAAGGTCCAACAATGAGGTCGAGCAATGAAGTTTGAGTGAAAGGCTACAGTCCTTTCATACCTTTATCCAATCAGAGTGCTGCGAATGATATATATGACTGATTATCGCTATATTGAGTGGTATTCGAGATTTAGGTACGACTAAAGTAGTGCTCCATTGTTAGACAGCGATTTATCCCTCCATACTAGTACATTCGTATCACCCTCACATATCAACCAAGGCTTCTCGCTAGAGCTGATTTGATACTTCTCTGTATTATCCTTCCCTCACATTGTTATATACTCAGATTCGCTTTCCTCATCACGATTTTTTAATAAGAGTCGTAGGTAAAAGAATATACAATAGCGAGTGAGGCAAGAAGAAGACAGAATTGAGGAAATAGGAACAAGAAAACTGCAAAATTGAGTTTGTTTCCATGTAGATAATACTTTTTAATTTAGCACGTTGGTGATTTGCGGAAAAGCATCGAATTTCATTCTTTTTTGCCTCGGATCACGTCATTTTCGATTAAGATTGATGAAACTCACTCGAAGGAAAGTTTTCAGAAAAATTGGTGAGTGTTAGTATGATCGAATAAAGTATAGAAATGTTAAACTTTAAATAATATCACTTCTACTGATAAACATTACTAAATATTTACCGAAAAATAAATGTCCTAACACTAAAACTTTTTGATCGCAACGAAATGAAGTGGAAGAGGTCTTGGCGTTGTATCATTTGAAAAGCATCATGTATCCATACTTCATCGTGATCTCGTGGATAATGTGAATACGATTCTGGTCTGAGTAATAACTCAAGTGACCACGTTTTTCCACATCAATTCTACTTCTTCGTCGATTTGATCCTGATCAAAATTCGTCGACCGAGGAAAGGTGATTACGTGGTGTAGGTGAAGTGTAGATTAGAACCTTCATCTAATACTGCGATGTCACTTCCTATGCGTAAAAATTATTGTATTATCTCTTATTGCACTACAGCGAACAGCCTCATAGTGATAATACGTCTAATATGCAAATTAACAGTAAAATAGTATATATGAAATTGAATCGATTGAAATGATAGAGAAATGGGGCGAGATATCATTGGAGAAACTTTGACTGATTATTCAATAGCTTATAAATAATGAATAATCATGTGTTCTAGAATCTTACAATCTGTCGAGCATCTTCAGTATTGTGCTTAATACTGTAAGGATAATTTCGTCAACATTGAATACATTCTGCTTCGAAGCATTTCAAAACTGCAAAGTTGTGTTGATCAATCAGCTCTGCGGTTTTTCGCTCCTGTAGAACAGCACATTCGGACAACGGTCAACAACGGTCAACAACGGTCGACAAGGTCAACTTGTCTCGTTAACATGACATTGAAGTCGAAGTAACCGCGTTTCTTCAACCATAAAACTGTTCACAGCTATCAATCAAAAAGACTAAATTTGTAAGCATAGAGTTATAAAGCTTCCTCTTATCAAAATCCAACTAATCATCGCATATGATTATTTCGTAGTGATAAGAAAATGAATGTATTGAATGTCGTTATCGATTGTTACCTTACTTTAGCACCAAATGGATGCACCATAAACGTTTTGAGTTCACGTAGAACGTTAGGAAAACTTTGAACACGGTCTATGCTAGTAATTCTTTTGACTCGCGATGCTGTTTTAGAAAATATTGATGGCTTTCGTGGTGTGTTCAGAGAATTCACTACTAGAGGTGTCTTCCAGAGTTGTAAGCTGGTTATGCTTATCAGATCACCGCTGTAGATGAACATAGATTACAAATTCGAACACACTGAAATATTGATGGAATTTGTCATAATCCACTGAGACGGGCTAAACATTCAACGCGATGACGATTTCTTCATTTATAATTCCAAAGCTGCAGTGAAATAAAGAAGAAACTGCAAATTGAATTTACTTACATCCCACATGAGTACCAGTATGATATCATTGATGACAGAAAAAAAAGAGGAAAAAATCATTGTTGTCTAAATTTGAGGGAATTTTTAAGCACTTAATAGTTTTCTTCGGACAGTCTTTTCCTCATTAAGAATAGGGTTATCGCTAAAACTGTGATATGTTCCCTTAATACCTTCAGTTAGTTCGGTGTAAAAAGGCAAGCGCGTTGCGATTTTATTAATTAAAAATTGAAAGGAATCATCACAAGTTTGTTTGTTTATTCTCTACGATATATTGGCTCGGGTTCGGTAGCTATATTGCTCATCGTAAAGTTGCGTGATACTCTTCAAACATAGAAAATAAAGGATGAGGATAAGCATTGACCTAATCTATCCCGTTTGAAGATGTTCCTCATTCTTTGCCTAGATGTTGTGGTGAAGGCGCTGGAAAAGAAGGGGTCTATACAATGACTTAAAAGGATTAGTCTGTTGCCAAATCAGTGCTGCTCACCCCCTAGATAGTTCAGGTACCAATTCAACTCGCGTGTACAGTATCAATTCCGCGTTTTACTGACTCATTTCTGAGAGGACAAGGATCTAAGCTCAAATTCTATGCTGTACAGATTATGCTTTCTGGTTTTTGAAATTCTCAGGGCTTGCTGTTCTTAAAATGTGGAAGCTGTTCGACAACAAGCAGGCAATCAATGCCGACGTCTGTGGGATCAACGTTTGTAGAGCTCTAAAATATTGTAGCAGTGCAAGAAAAGCTTCCGGAATGAGTCGTTGTCGCCTTTCTCTAAGCCCCTGATTAGTATAATACTCAACACCTGATTACTGAGACGTCTTGCCAAATTTTGGATAATCTAAGCTGGATCACGACATTTCATTATATGACACTGATATCCCTCCATCAGGCTATGACCTCTCCCGCGCCATGAAGTAGCATCTCAGGATGAGTAATCTAAATAATATGACCTCAACAATAATGACCTTGCCCAGTTCTTTGATACTATTCTCATTCTTATTTCCTTTCTATTTTTGCTCAGCAAATAATCGCATATGATTAATGGGGCAAATTAAAGCTGATTAATTAATTATTCGAGTAAATAACAATAGAATATGATATTTATCAATATTTTAACTACGGTAAATTCTATATAAATCTATAATAACCACATTCACTTTGAAATGGAGTTATTTTGAGGGAAAAATTACTGTATCATAACAGTTTCTGCAACAGCTGTGTGATACGTGAAGCTCATTTTTTTTTTGAATAATTAAACAATGAATGATAATAAATTCTGAAGTAAATTAATGTAATATATTTTAGAATCTCTATCGGGAAATCATTTGTCGAACAGAGCAAGTACATCTCGACGGCAAAGTGATCCGCCAAAAAAATGCAGTATTGTGAATCCATGCGGAAGTCCACGGAACTACAGTACACTGGAAATGTATCGCCCTTTAGTCAAGGAAATCTCAAAGAATTTCGGATCTCATAGTTAATCAAACGACTCATCGCTTTAACTGAATTCTTTTGTATTTGATCTATTAAAATAATCCTCCATTTTCGTGGGATGATATATAGCGGGAGAAAGCTTAGATTTCTATTGAGTAGTACATAGTGCTTCATCCTACAACCGTCAGTTTTAGAAGCTTTAAGATCTCAAAATGTCGCATTTCGTGGATACCATTCTACTACTGCATATAGGAAGGATTTCATATCGAGATGACGTGATGAGTCAATTCATTCATCTAGTAGTATCAGAAATTGACGTCATCTAATAACTTTACCGTAGGTGTGCCGACTTGATAAGCTCGATGAATACAAAGCATTATTTTTATGAGTATTATGAGTGTAATTACAAAAAAGTGAAATTCTTACACATCGTAACTTCTGATGAATACGATCTGTTTCGTCTTTCTTGTTTCATTTTTAAAATGCTACTGTATACATTGAACTACGTAATGAACACGTCTTCAGTTTCTTTTATCACCTCTACCGTTTCTCATACATTATTCTATTTTGATAACAAAATTACTAACAGTTTAACTTCACTTCTTTATAACGTGCCAAGTGTTTTTTTTTTTCCTATCGACGAGAACTCATTTCAACTACAGATGAGTCTGACCGTTATCGTTTTGTTCGATTTTCATGACTCGTACTTCCAATGGTGTTCGTCATATCAGTGTAATTGCTGGATTGAACAAATCCTGTACTTCACAGTATTCAATAGGTTTTTTTTTTTGTATAGCAGTTATACATAATTTTGAAGACGATTCGATATTGATTCACTTTGTTAAGTACTGTATGAGTTGCTTTGTTAACGAATACGCAATCGATTCATATGATCTCACATTGTCAACTCAACAGTTTTTTTTTGTCGTTCTTTGCTTTTTTCGTTGTTTAACGATATGCAATAAAATGAATTCCTTTGTACGTTTATTTGTCGTCACATATTTTCTTATTTACCAATAAATCCAGTTGTAGCAGCAAAAGCTGAGCCGGCAAATAATCGAGCGCTATCCATAAGCTTACTGAGGTAGTTTAGTAATTCGTCGAAGATATCCCGTCGACATCCTCTGAAATTCGTTTGATTATGAACGTTACTGAAAAACACTACAATTATAACTATGATTGTTATCGATTTGAAAGAGTTGCTTATTCCTAAGAGACAGTCATTCACATAATCAGATATTCCTCAACACGATAATTTGACATCGCATTCACCTCCAATTGAGTTAGCTAGAAATATGGCTTCAAAATCCTATTTTAAAATGTCACTAACCCAATTATAATATTACAGTCGTACATGCTACGGTACATCTCGTTATTCATAAAATTACTTGTTGATTGCATGATATTCTGAAATGCTGCACTATTATAAAAGCTGACTCGAACTCAGAAACCAAAAACGAGTTTATGTAATTTGTAGCAGATGAGAGCTTATCAAACATTAACTTCTAGAAGCAATCGGTATCTTCTCTACAGCTTTACATTATCGTTTAGTAAACAAATCAGTGTAAAGCGAGTGACTAGCAGACAGACTCCCTTCGAGGTTTTATTTTTTGCATTATACTAAACATCATATCTAAAATTGAGGTTCAATTGAGGTACTCAACAGCAATCGATGCTTAGGACTGTAAGTTAGTAAGTTACTGATGTTACAACTCAATAGCATACTAATGAAATGATACATTTGATTAGATACATTTTATTGAGGTGACAGAAGGTGGTCTTTGATCAATGAAATGTTTGATGTTATCTATCGTATTTATGCTAATCATTGCTTTGGAATGCCAAACATGAAGTGGTGTCTGGGGATCAAATGTATGGGAGCACCTAGTCCTGTCGTGAGAAGCACGCTTAAATCTACATATATTGATAAACATCTATTGACTAACTGCATAATATCAAAATTGAAAAGCATAGAAGTAGAGCCGACCGTTGTATAGTTGGATCCTGCTGGCCGGTTTCCATAGAAATCCTGTTCACCAGCTACAACATAAGCGCTAAAACAATGTATTTTGAATCGTTATAATACGATCACATAGAAACATTTTCATTTTTCTATCATATGATAATGCAAAAGCTTCTGCTCACTTGGATGTGGTAGGATTGTGTGAGTATTCGACAGTTCTATATAGTGGCGTTCGTTGTGGCAGATCTTTACCAATAGGAATAAAAACATCCGAAATCGGCTGCAGTTGATAATTGGTTCTACTGAGAAGTGCTAAATACATAGACTAAACATAATTGGCAAATTGAAAAACACAAAAAACAAAAATTTAGAAAAAATTCTTAATGAAAATTGAATAATATAACAAATATTGTGTAAGTAAAGAAGATGCTTTCATGCTTAGCGTAATGGAGGAATGCACTATAGTGACACGCGTGCTCCTTATCGTACACGAATGCTTGAGTCCGGACCCAACATTACCAATACATCTGACCTTTGGTATCATAATGATCCGCGAGGATAAATAGTAGTGACAGGCAAAAAACAGATTCTCTGGACTCATTGTATAGACCACCCCAATATGAACACACTACTAAAACATCTAGATGCATAATAGGTCACGTATCCCTACAAGGAGACAGATTATCCTATCCTTACTCATATTACTAGCACTAGTCATAAAACATAAATTCAAATTTATTCTTTGGATAAAACGTGAACTACCCAAGTTCGATGTTGAACACACTCGATGACTACGACGACGTTGAAACTATTCTACCATTCTACCTTCTACCTCTAACCATTCACCAAAAACGAAACAATGATAGGCAGCAGAACACTAAGGGGAAACTATAATCTACACGTAATAGTAAAGTTACATCGGAAGAAGTGTTTTTCTTTTCTTTAGCTTCAAATGCTTGATATCCTTAAGCATTCACTTTTCACATGGTTCACAGGTTGAGTTCAACAGATCACCGCAAAACAGAGTGGTCCTCTTAAGTCATTGTATGCTTAAGGGTAAAATGTTATAAAACAGAAAATTGCCCTCGGGCGTTAATAATAGCATTTTTAGACGGGTTATAGAACTGCTGTTATAATTCTTTTGCCAATAGTACTTAACATCATTGAACTATGTACAAAATAACTTCTATCGTATCACTAGGAGAGACGTGGGATTACTTGAAAACTACAGTACACAAAAAGTCAATATTTATGCTAATTGAAGAATTTTCTAATTTGAAAAAACATCCATCTCTTACTTCAGAAAGATGTGGGGCTAGCTATGTGATGGCTAGTGTTTTTATCCTCATTTTTGTTACGTATTTGGAATGTGTCAAGCTTGTTGCGTTCTCTCACTATTCAAATTTTGAGGGTGTTCTACCATCAGTTTTAGCCAACACGATCCTCATTGTTGATGCTGCTGATGTTCTTCAAGCTTCATATGTGCTCTACAGTGGTGTTGAATTATTCTTCTATTATAGAACTAGAACGAAATTTCATTTAATTTCTGCCTTAATTGGACTCCTACGATATTTAAATGCAAAAATTCTGCTCACCGTTCTGTAAGAGAAATAAATGAGTACATTAGACAGACAATCAAAGTGGTATCAATGTTCAAAAAATGGAGGAACGTTTCGATGTTGAATTTGACTGATGAGGACATTTAAAAAACTAGAGAGATAAATAGTTTTCAGCTCGTCGTCCCTGCAGGCAACTGCCAGCAATTATGAATCACCTGAGGGCATAGTTAACTTTCCATGAAGATGTGGAAATGTTTTTCTGTCGAAAATTTCGCTATTCGAAAAACTACGAATAGGTTCATTAAACAGAACTCCTACAGTTGAACTCCTCGATGTTGCTATTGTGATATTAATTTTCTAATAGGTTTTGTCGCCTCTCAACACGAACCAAATCACGACTCAGCTTAATAACAGCAAAAGCAAAAATAAGGATAAATTTATTGAAATGAGTGAATTTATTATTCACAAAAAAACTTTGTAAGCAGAAGACTGCTAATAGATACGATTATGCTACATATAAAATTTATAGTTCTGATAGTCGTAAATTTTTGTTGGATGGAAAATCAATAATGGTCTTTTGTGTTACAAAGCTTCGATGTTGACGTCAAGTGCACATAGCACATAAGCATGAAAAAGCTTTTCCGCATTTGAATAACGGCTTCTCACAATGAATAATTCTTATTCACTACCGGCTATAGCAGGTCCGAATGGCATGTGATAATAGCAATCCACTTGAGGTATCCAGAAAATGAAATTCCAAGAGGTTAAAGCTGCAAAACAATGGTAAATTGCTACTGAATGCTTTGAATGTTTTCCACATTCACAAAGTGAACACGAGTTTCTTTTTTTGCGATGTCATAAGGTGTGATCGTTCTCACAGTCGGTGTCAACAGAGCACACCGAAAAAACGACTTGACTAATGGGCTAGCGTTAGAAAGAAAATAGCGCTGACGATGAAATTGTAATAAAGAAAACGCTACGTTTGGTAATCTATGTACCATAATGAAATTATAACAATAAAGAATTCCGAGAAGAATTGGAAAGAAGCGATTAAAAAATAAAATAAAAAGGATTAATAATGACT
>KN716447.1:0-13248 GCA_000816705.1 Dictyocaulus viviparus | reverse complement strand
TATATATATATATATATATATATATATATATATAGTGAGAGAAATATGAAAGATCTACAGCAAATGTCACCACCTCGTAAAAGCAATCTTGTACTAATAAGGACATGATAATCCCGCCTAATCCCGTAATAATAAGAAATACCTATGAATGAAGTGACACCGTGGGCCATAAGGACAATATCCTGACTGGTGATATGATTGACATGCTTCAGTTTTGTACTTTGGATGACGAGGAATTGGACGTTTTTCTTGTTCGCCATGTGCATACTGACACCTAAACACAGTGTAGAAAGTGCAGACTATATATATATATATATATATATATGCTTTTTAGGTTACCTTTCTCCGTAATTACAACGTCCGTGATCCATCCACGAACGACACAACTCAGTTTTGTACAATTTTGGATTTTTTGGAGGAGGCACACTCGACAGTGTCGCAACACTACCAAGATGATTGAAATTAACGGAGACAGCTGGGGTACCTAAAACACAAAAATAACACAGATTCTAATACTTTAAGATATACTTTAACTAACGTCGTTCTATTGAGAATTGGGACGAATAAAAATTGATAAGATAATATAAATAAAAAACAATAGGTGAATATAATACTATTAAATTTTAGCTCGTGGTTGCCTTTACGATCTTCACAGCTGAATGAAAAAATAATTAATTAAAGGGAATTTGTGCTATAGTTAGGAGAATTTTTGCGCAAAAACTTAGAAAGTATAAATCATTAAAAGAATGTCGCAATAGAGCACAGTGTTTTGAGTGACCAAGACTCCTAGACAATGGATAAAACAAACCATTTATTGGAGTTCCAGGAGCTCCAGAACTATTTAGTTCGTACTGACTCGTCACAATTCCCATTGCACGGCGATTAGTTGGAGCAAATCTAAAGAACGACAATAAAACGGAAAACAAGCTGTTCTTCAACGAATAAGTAATAAAACGAATAATACAATTCACTGTGACAACATTCATTCATTTAAAAATTATGTCTGATCTATAAAATGTCTTATTATAACCAATCTCTGCCTAATCATTGCTTTTCATTCTAACATACGTTTCTTTTATCAGTTCACCAGTCCGGAAATAGTAATGCTTGGTTGGCTTGAGATTAACTTGAACCATTTGCAATAACACTGCTTTAACCTTTGCTTACTGCTAGACATATCCATTGGCAAAAATTGAAAAGATTATAAATCTCACTAACCTACTCGGACTTGTCATCTGCTTATATGGGGATCCAGAGAACTGACCAATAGAGAAGCCGCTGCTACAATCCGATACTGGCGAAGAAAACGTATCTATCAGTGAAGATAGCGCTTCAGTTGGAGAAGATAGCGAATCGTGTATCGGCTGGAGTTCACGTTAATTGATTACAATGTACTTTTAAAATTACGAGAAAACAAATTTTTTTAATGTACCCATTTGTTTAAGATGTACTGGTGCCAACAAACAAACATATATTGAATTTCCAAATTCGAGTCTCACAAATAAAATACAGCCAAATATAATACAAAAAACCGCAGATACTATTCTCACCGTAATTGTTCTCTTTATTTATCATTAAAATAAATCTGATAACCACTGATTTT
Organism: Dictyocaulus viviparus; assembly: GCA_000816705.1. Lineage (NCBI taxonomy): Eukaryota > Metazoa > Nematoda > Chromadorea > Rhabditida > Metastrongylidae > Dictyocaulus > Dictyocaulus viviparus. Next base: position 11,645 of record KN716447.1, on the reverse strand, counting down.
TTCGTTTCCATACATTTGTGTTTTTAGCATTACAATTCTAAATGTTTTGGGCTGCATTATTTCGCTCATATCAAGAAAAAAGGACCATCAGGTTGAGTCCAATCTGATCACACAATTCAAAACTACTGTCCAAACTAGTATTAAAATATTATAAAATAGGAGGGAGTATTATAATACGTGAGCTAAAATGAAATATGAATAAAAGATTTAGCTAAAACTTTTTTTTTGCACGAATGTAATAAACACGCATAAATAATAAACCCTCTGACAAAGTCTTTGTAGCTGTAATAGATATGCCTAATTGACTGAAGCACTAGAATGAAAGACTAAGTATTAAAGAGTCCTTCCAATACGCAAGAAAATAAGCTTTATGACACGTTCAGCGATGAATCAATTTACAAAGAAGATTAATAAAAAGGAGAAAACACCTTAACAAGCTAATCGAACCGGCAAGTGTTAACAAAATCGCTTTCCAACTACTTTAACTTTGACTGGCGCAAGATTTACTATTTGCTAAAAGCTCAAAAGTATTTTGCTCAATAGATTATTAACCTGTAGAGTAATATGCGAGCACAAGACGATTTCGGATAACTTTAGAAAGAATAACAGACTTGTCAGAAAGATTACATAATGTATAAGGAAACAAGCCTTTTTTTAAACAGTTTGATGTTGGGTATGGTCACTACAGAGTGAAGCACAATAACGTTCATTCATGGAAACTAGAGTGTCCAATTGACATACATTGTCAAAGTTATTATAAAAAAAGTGAACTTAGTGGTCGAATTCTCATGCATGTCGAGATGGAGCAACAAGTCTTACTTCACCATGGCGTGCTTGCATGTCATATATGCGCCTAACACAACTAGAACCAATAAACCGCAATGACGACATTAAGCTACCCTCTATATTTCACCTACGATAAACCACTACAAACATGAAGAAATAGAGTAATTGTTACTTAACGATACGCACATTACGCATTGAAATATGCAAATAACTCACACAATGTGTTCCTAGAATCCTCTTTAAGCTAAAATAAAAAAAAAAGTCTAAAAATTAAGCTTAAGCTAAAATCCTTTCAAAAACAAGTATCTACAAGTACAATACAACACATAAGTACACATATTTCCCTGAAATTTTCAACAACTAGTGAATGGTGAATATGCAACCTGATTCAAGTGATCTTTTAGAGACTCAAAAGACGATATCCACCAGAACGTTTAATATCAAATCCAGATTAAATTAACAGCTTCGCATTAGCCAACAAAAAGGAAATAAAAAACCGATGAATATCCACGTATATATAAAGTCAGTACTGAGAAGAAGAAGACAATTGGACTACACAAGACCATTAACAAATTACAATGTGACAGTAAACAGCAACATTTACAATTCATATTTAAGAACTGAAATAAAAGCTACCCGAGAGGACGCTGTCGCTGCCAACACCCATCTTCAGCAACGTGGAGCTGCCCCAAAAAAAAAGTTTAAACCAAAAAAGCTTAGCTTATTTTTATCTTATTGAATGGATATATAGAATTTCATTCCCAAAAAACCGCTTTTATTTCTTCCGATATCGATTGCGGTATTATGATTGGCTGTTGGATTCTACCTCTGTTTATTTTTTAACGTTCAAAATTACAAATTCGGAAAAATTAAATGAACCTAAGCATATTTAAACAGCATTACTGGGTCACTTCATGAATATATGAAGTTATAGGGATCATAAAATGTAAGCTTTTCGTCTACTGTTGGTTTATTCTGCAAACGCTGTGAGAAAAATTTTATCTTACATCTAGCAAAAATTTATAACTAACAATTACTAACCATCACTTCCTTAAAACACAATACTAAGTGACAAAGGACGTCCAGAAATTGGGACACTTCACAGATTATCACAATTACACTTCTCTATGGTTGCGTATGAGCGTTAGTTGTAAGCTAATCAATAGAAGTGAGGTTATATACCGTTTGAATGAACGGCCGTTTTCTCTCATAACTGAATTCATACGTAACCTGAGATCGCGCTTCGAGTTTGTTGGAATTTTTGATATATATCCATCTAAAGGAATTGGCACTAATGACAGAAAACACTATCTTTTATAGATATTTTGCTCTTTAGAATATATCAGGGATAAAACTGTTTAAATGATAAGAAGATTAAAAAAGAAAGTAATTTAGTGAGCAATCTGCAAGTGAGATAGCTGACGATACAGAGTAGACATAAAAAGGCAGCATATGATAAGCGTGTTAGTGGCGAGGTGATAACGAACAGGAGCAAGAAACAAGGACAAACCAGAAAGAAAACAGAAGTAATGCAATTTAACTCAACATAGAATGTACTACTATTTCAACTGAATATGTTCTCAGACAGTTCCATAAAGCTGAGATCCCTAGAACTGAGAAGGAAAAAACGAAAAGATCATTAGAAATTAGCCTCATCCAGCGAAAAATTGTGTGCAGAAATCATTGTGTGGAATTAAAAGATCGTTGCAGTTGATATTTTTAAAAAAATCTGGCGTTACACAGTTCTTAATAATTTTGACTTTGAAATGGATCGGAAAGCCTACATACGTAACTCAAAGATTTCTGACATATAAATACTACATAAAATAATTTAAAAAATTGCTCACCGCATTTGAGAGCAGCAAAAAAGGATTACAGCAAACTATGAAATGAATTAAGGCTTAAAAACAGTAAATCCTCCACTACAGTTGTGAATAATGATAGATGTACTGTATTGATCCGCTAGCAGGCAAACAAGCAAAGAACAGAAGTATCCACTTCACAAAAATATCGATCAGCTTTAATAATATATAGGCTTTTGATTTCTATAATGGTGATCATAAAGTTGCTTAATCTAAATAATATAAGATGAATTACACAGATATTACCCATAGTAGATTACTGTTCTACCGTTCATGGAAGACTACAATCGTCTTCAGTTCAAATATATTATAAAGATATTCTGTATAAAATTATCTTGTTTTTTCCCTTTTCAGCAATAACACGAGGTTGATATATAATACTTATTGAATAATGGTGGCTAAAATTTCAGCAATATCGCCTTTCACATAGCCGTTCAGATGTGTTATTACCAACCTCTTGTTATTACTGAAAAAGAAAAAACAAAGATCTAAGATCACAAAATTTTGGTATATATTATATATATATATATATATATATAATTGGGAAAACTTAAAATCAAGAATTGGAAAGCTTCATGAGAATAAAGCTATATATCCAAGACTTAGCTTTTAGTATCTTATTAGAATCGCAATATAATTTCTAAGATGCTGTGCTAGATTAACTAACACTCGAAGAAATAACAGTAATCCGTACTATGGATAGCATATTTGAAAGTAAAAACGTGGAAATTTCTCTTGCACTTCGAATTAGATTGATCCGCAGAAAGTTAAGTGTAAAGCAAAAGAGCAAGAAAACGCTTGTAGTCTTTTGCATATTTTGAAACACTATTTATTAAGTTCTTTACCACCTCCGACCTATACCCATAAGATTGAGCGCTCGATATGATATAACGCGATTTAGTTTCTACTGGTAAGAGCAGAGTGGTAGAGCACTCAAACAAAGGTAATTCGACTTTGAATGCTACTTTGCGTTATATGACATTAGACGCAAACCCATAAGTTTACCGGTTACTTCACACCTTGTACTTCTAACACAATTATTCGAATAAGTCCCATGACCAATTTCGTACTCATATTCAAGAGCACGATACTGTTTTCGTGAAGAAACGTGAAATATGGTCTGATATCAGTTTCTAAACCGAAGAGCACTTGAGAGCTGCATAACAGATGACAAGCAGAACTAAATTAATTCTCCAATGATCAGAAAGTTCGCCGAACATACGCACATAGATGCGGAAGTAAATTTATCGGCCCTAGCATAAGAAAGGCTTCATATAATTTCGTGCTAGACGTGCTTTGACCAACTTACAAAATGATCTAAAACTTAGAGATTCAGAGCAACGAATATCTAAAATCTTTCTTGAACAAAAAATTTCCACAGTTTCAATGAAAAAGTAGCGAGCAATAATCTCGCCGAGATCAAAATAAATATGTGACAAAATCGCTCTTTGCTGAACTACAAGAAGAAACGTTTTTACGTATAGCAGAGACATCGCAAATAAGGAAAAGTATTAGAAGTAATATTAAGAATTGTAAATACGGTAAACAACCTGTTATGGTGTAGATGCCGACGATATTGTCTGTCTACTATCTTCGCAACCGTACCTAGCTAGATTTGATAACAAGATTTCAAATGTCGCAACCGCAGTAATTTTTTTCCAAGTTCGAAAAACAACATTTCATTCGTCAAGTACATCACAAGCAGTAATATATATGAGCAAAGCCTACACGACCGGATTGTACTAATGTTAAAATGGAAATGAGTTGTCACTGACATATTTGGAGAAAAGTAGTGCAGCTTAAAAAGCATACGAGAGTTGCTAAGATGCTAAGCATACGATGCTATTGAGTATCGAAGAGTCCGAAGAGTGCAAATCATTGGGGACTACAAACAAATTCAATGTACGTCTTCATAAATGATTTAGAGAAGTCGAACTTCTACATTACATGTAGAAATTAGTAATCGTTATCATGCACAACGATCATCAAGGAATAACACGAACAGAAAGTATAATAGAATTTTAAAATCAAGAAATCTTCATTTCATATCGCTTCTCCAACATTTCATGGACTTACACATCTCTCTGACCGACCATGTGTATCGGCATGCAAAAAAGAAGAAAAAAACACCTACCATATGAGATCAAATCACGACGAGAATGAATACAACGACGATGCAATAGCAAACAAGCTGACAATCATTCTCAACCATTTCTAGTGTATTAAATCTAATTCATCCCTCATTTCTGATAATAAACACTTTATTTCAACTAACAGTAATGTTTTCACATTATACAACTGGAAAGCCGAATATTGCAGAGCATGTTGCGGTGTCACAAGGTCAAAACGTACAGAATGGAACAGCACTATTAATGCCGTCTGAGATCAAATTTTGCAGCAACATCATCCCAATACACTGCATGTACTTCAATTATGGTCACAAAGAAAAAACTAAATCTCAAATGTTTTTTCGTTAAACACCATACAGAAAGTGTTAGTTGTTAAATCATATATGCATAAATTGAGACTCAAAAAGTGAATAGGTGAGAATCCGGACCTCTAGCTTTCCAAATCAAGAAAAACCATCTCGAAAGTGAATTTTTAAAAATCACGTTAGCATTTCAAAGCACTGAATTAAATCATTTTGGAATAGTATACAGTTCTAGCCAGACGAAAAGAGATACGATCATGACATTGGTAATTATATACCCATCTGCTTGTTGTCTATCGTATAAAAAACTTTTCAGAAGAAACAACTTTATCTCAACTTCATCGATTTCAAACAAAAAAATCAATTCAAGCAAGACAGAGGCGGTCATGGAGGAGTTGATTAACCAAGCGCATTCCACTCTATACATCTTGATTATTCCTTAGTCATACAAGAAACTCACTACCCAAATTACACAGTCCTATAAAGGTATCAACATCAACGCAAAACGAAGTGTTTGATAAGGCGATATTATTTAGCCAAAGCTATTCACTGCAATTCTTGAGAACATTATGCGAAAATCAGAATGGGATGACTTGAAAATGAAAATCGACAGTCGGGAACTTCACCACATCAACAACTTCGCCGACGACATCGTGTACAATAAATACACCAAACATCGAACAAGCGTAACAAATGTTAGCCTTCGTCGGTGCTTGCGAAAAAAGAACCTTTAACTTTAACTTACACCTTAAGATAACGATATTTATGAAGACGTATACTCTTAACGATGCTCCCTTAACGCTGAACGGGAAGAGCATCTCAGAATTAACAAGTAATGTGTATCCAGGTTGTGATACCAATATGATGAAGGAAATAGCACTGACCTTAGGAGAAGAAAAGGAGCGGCTTGTGTAATATATAGGAGCATCGAAGACGGAGCGAAGAGAACAAAAATTACAGAGCTCCAAACTTACTTTTTTAAAACCACGGTTCTCCTTGCCCTATCGTAGAATTTGGAAATTAGAACATTACTAAAGCAGCCGTAAAGGAATAGGATTTCATTAAACGCAATCAGGGCTCCATCGAAGTGTGATGATAACCGTTTCACGCATTATACACTATACAAGTGAAAAAGGTATTCCAAAGCTCTGCCCTATGTCATCAATCAATGACCAATGCATTCGTGCAAGCGAAGGTATCAATGATAGGTGATGTGTGCAAATGATGACCGGAGGACACGAGCTGTAAGTGATTGGATTCCAACTCACATTAAACTCATTGCAGGAAGATCTGGTGTACGATGGTCAGAACTCTTCATAAAGCCCCTAGAAAGAGATCATGATAGTCAGCGGATCTCTAAAGCGAAAAGAATTCGTTAGACACAACAGTGAAAAATCCGAGCTCTTCAACGATAACCACACATTACTTTTTTAGCTTATTACTAAGGATACTTTTCTATAATCCAAATTCAACTAATCCATTACGGTCTAGTTAACGCAACCGAATATTTAATGCAGGTATAACAAAGCAAGGATGTAGGTATGGAAAAGAAAGCACGCCCTCAACTGTTTTTTAACAGCGCAACAGTTGGCCAGATGAATAAAAAGAAGGAAGAAACTACCTACCAAGATTACAATAAACGCAAAACTAAATAGCAACTTATAAGAAATATCCTGAAATATTCCGCACACTTTTCACACAATCATGGAAAAAATTTGTGATGAAAGTGCTACAATGTCAGAAATGAAGTTTAAAGTTGTCTTACATGAAAAAATTTGGATACCATCAGCTAGCGTCATCAACAAAGAGCGAAATAAACAATTACGCAGAAGTTTATGTCAACCTTCATAAGAATTTGTAGCAATTTATGACAAAACAGAAAATGCAAATGAAATCTCTCTTCTATCAAAAAATGCCCACTGTCTAACAATTACACACCATTTCCTCAAATGTATGAACATCACAAAGCGTTGTTTTCAGAGTTTAAAGCAAACATTAAAGGCAGAAGTTATTTAGAATAAAACAATTCTAAAAATGAACAACACTTAGACATATCAGAAAAAAGCGCCTTTCCATGTTGCTTGCAAAATCGTATGACAGAACGGGAAAAAATTAACCTACCTGACTTTTAAAAAGCCACGATGGACGAGAAAGAGTTTCAGAAGTGCTGAAATGTGACAGACTTGGAGATCCAGAAGATATAGAAGAATTGCTATTGACAGTCGTTGATAGACTGTCAAACCATAATGAACCTTGTTTGCCGCCCAAAGAATCAAGCATGTTACCTAAAATATTAAAACTTATCATAATACTAATTGATCACAAAGAATATCTTACGAAATAACTCGTGATTTTCATGTACTATTAACAATAATCCCGATGTAGGCGAAGCATAAAAAGCGAAAAGAGAATTATGAACAGCATCTACCACGTGGTTTCATATTTTCGAATTGATATTGAAAATATAGAAGTGAAGTAAATATGAAAGCATAAGACACAGACATAAAATTAAATCATTAGCAAACTTCATGCAGTAATCACAAAATTCGTCACAATGCCCCTAGCGAATTAAATGAAAATCTCTAAAATAACACCACACTACCTTATTTGTGAGGACACAAGTACAGCAATATAGCTCAGGAGTATTCTAGTGTAGAAGTACCAATACCTGAAGATTAAAAGATAAAAGATTTAACAACCACAAGAAAATGAAATCGAACCGAAGTGATAACTAGTGGTAAATATTGATATAACTACGTCAAATTCGAAAAGCTACAGAAGAAGCTATAGAACCTGCACGAATCGAATTTTCAGTACAAACATATTAAATTGCGCACGAGAATATGGATAGTGTAGATCATGGGAGTTAAAACTTCTGAATCGAAAGCCAAGCAACTATTTTCACTGACATTTTCCTTTATTCGATATCCAATGTTATTTCGTTTGACAATTTCAAATGCAGACTACAAAAGAAACGTTACCGGCGTTAAAATTTGCATAGGATAAAAATCAGGCTTTGTTGGTTGTAAAAAGCCTATCGATGATGCAACGAAACTAATGACGTATTTCATGATTTCATACACTATATATCATTGGTACATTTTCGAATATCAAGTGAGATAAAAGCACAGATAATATAGACATAGAATTCGAGTACTAATTTTTAAAACTGACAAAGATATTAGAGAGCAGAGTGATCGAATATATGCATAACTGCCACACCAATAGCACAAACTGAAGGAAACGATTGAAAAGTACTGAATTGATCAACGCTACATTCAAGTAGTACTTCAAATACAACTTATGCGTCTAAGTCACAGCTTTTTCACTAGTTTATACAAACATCATCTTTCAGTTCTCTTTCCAAATATTTCGCACTTAACACCGTTGTTTTGTTTCGTTTGTGCACGCAACACTACGACATGACAAGAAGTGTTTCGCAATATATCTGCTGAGATGGTTAATGCATTACAAAATGAATTTATTTACGACCTTTTGAGTTATTTCTAAACTTATTAGTCGACTTTCAGATTAGTAAGTGAAAGTCGCTGCTATGCTATGCTTCCAAATAACATCACATAAGCTCATAACGACTACCGCAATTACATACACATGCATTAAGTTCCTAATTAGTCTATATCATGAAAGAAACATTTGCATGCATACCAGACACACACTGAAAAACAGCATAACGAAGATATCACGAAAAGGTGTTTCATATAGAAATGTTCACGTAACCTGAATCTAAATGCTGAGGAAATAAAACGGCACGTAGTTATCGTAAATAATATGTCCTCAGGTACGACGACGACAGAATTGCGAAATTGGAAGAAACGCCTTCGAAATAGATATGCAACGATTACCGATTCGACAGATCAAATAAATAGAGCGACAGCAAACGCAAATGACTCACTGACGGGAACAAGAAGCGCGACTGGAAAGCGAAAATGGCAAATAGCAACAAGCGGGATGAAAACGAGGCAAGACAGCGCTGCTACTGCCAGTTCCACGATCATTGGGCGCCGATCACGCAAAGCGATGGCGTAACACGCCCAGCAACTGCATCGCAGTGCTATTAGTGAGCAGAACTTGTTCTTCATGTGACTGCTGTATATGATGGTTTCGAAAGACACCATGGCATAATGCTAATCGAAATGATGATCCGACAAACTGAATGACACTCAGAAACAGAGAAGCCGAACTGGTCTCGATTGACTAGAAAAGAAGGTGAAAACTAGCTGCAACTGATTTGCTGAGAATACACGGCAACAACCATTACCAGCTACGAGATCATCGTTAACATGACTGTGGTCGTAGCACTGTTGTAACACTCGACACTACAGCCAGTTCGACATATGCATACAACTGCGTATAAGTCAATTCTTTGGCTAACGAAAACGATTGCAACATCTCACCAAGAATGTATGGCACAGTATTGTAACAAGTATCGTCTACACAAGATTCAATTCGAAATTTTTACATAAAATCAGATATGAGGATGCACACCACATGTACTCGTGGGCGGTAAAAATGTGCCAGTTGTTCATCTGTCAAGCATGAAACGACCATTTTCTAGAAGTATTTGCACGATCTGCAAATCCAAACGCTTTTAGAAATAGTCAATAAGTGAAACAGCTAGAATGTAGTCAACAGAGATAAACCAGTTCGATAATCTGAATGCGCATACGACCTTTTCTTACTTGTTGTTTTATGTGTTTTCAAAGTGAATAACAGAAAAGACTAAATAATTAGAAGAAACAACTCCCATTAGAATAAGACGTATGCTAAAAATGATTCAATATACATATCACACCATGAAATTTGTTATTATATTAGAATGCTTTAGCCCATATGCTTAATTTTTCAGGAAAAGGAGGGTGTGTATTGTTGAGGAGAAAGCGAAAACAACTCTAATGGATCTGAAAAGCGTTTAGCTATGATGCTAAGGATGAGTATAATCTATTAGCTTTGGTCTGAAGTTTACACAAATAACGCATTTGACTAGCCCACGAAGAACTACTACGCCCTACAGATGCTTAAATAAGAAGCCGCGAGGAAAATCCTCTATAGTTTGGGAAAACTCAGCCAATTTGATAGAGTACGCTACACAAAACACTAAGACATCAGTTTTTTTTTAGAATAGCGCCAAAAAATATCACCGGACTATTTTCGCATCTTGTTCATATTTTTACAAAACGATGACGTCAACAGGCAACAGTTCTATCGCCTGACGTTTCAAACGTTCATTTGTTTATATATTATTTTATTGGTATTTATTCTAATTGAAAACAACAATAAACAATAATAATAATAATAATAATAATAATAATCATAATAATAAGATAGTTTTCTAATCTTGGAATTATAAATATTTTACACAAAAGTCCTTTAGAATTGTTAAGAATTTCTCCTAGATTCTCATAAAATGACGAGCATTTTTCACGAATTACGCACAAAATACTTAAGGAATGGTTAACAGTAAGTAAAGTTTCGAACCTAATGAATGTGGGAACAAACGTCTATATCATAGAAATTATGGTTTAAAATTCTTACAATTCATATTATTTCTTATAGAAAGATTTTCCCTTTAGTTTCCTTTCCTTTTCAGGTTTCAGTTTCAAGGAACCGATGGGCACATCTGGCAGTAGAGTACTGTGACAGGACTTTCATTGCAAATCGTTAGATGTAGATCAAATGATCGTGTTCGGTTTCCAAGATGACTGTAGATCTATTTAAAGAAATAACAAGAAACAATGAAGAAAATTCTTGGAGTTAATTCGCATAGTCATTCTTGTGACGGACACGAAAATTATGGTCCGTATTGAACACTTCCATTTATGACATTGCTTTTTTTGAACTAGAAAAAAGCAAATGTCTTTAGAGCACGTTTTCTTTTGATGGCATATGGAACGAATGATTCTACATCAGTATTATTATGGAACGACACATGATAGATTGCAGTGAGTGATGAAGAAAATTAAAAAAGAAATGTTATATAAAGTTTTTCGTGATAACACATCTTTTATGAGAACATCGTCCGAGAACTTGGGAGCCCGAAGAAATGGAGGAAAACGCAATGAGGAAAAGAGGAATGGAAACGAAATCGAATGCTCATTTATGCAAAGAAAAAAGCTCGATATTCAGACAACAGAATTGAATTTAGAGGGCGAGAAATGACCTTAACAACTGACATTAAAGCTAGTACAATTTTTCACTTATGAATATAGAGAGCTTTTAATGAAATTTTAGGACTAATGTTATTTATTAGAGACTGATAAAAAAAAAACAAAGTGAAATGGACAAATCTAAAAAATATTATTTTCAAACTTTTAGAAGTAGAGTTTCAAAAATAATCAATTTTTCTTTGCTTACGGCATTTGAATCTATTCAACAGATATTTTTCTTCTCTACAATGGAATACTTCAATATATTGTGGTTTCCTTATTAATGCCGCATAGTTGTTTTTTTACAGATTTAAATCTGTGAAAAAATATTTTCTGAAAAACAAGTCGAACAAAAAAAAAGATCGTCTTAGATTTTCGTTGCATTTTACATGAATGCCTGTC
>KN716446.1:109696-120218 GCA_000816705.1 Dictyocaulus viviparus | reverse complement strand
TTAATCAACTATGCCAAAACTTGTTGTAAAATTTTTATTGGACGCTAGATGAAGTCTTTACAAAACTCATAAGAGCAATGTTCAAACTCATCACTTAGTTTTTGTTTAATTTCTTGGAGTAGGACAGTGAAAATCCTTGTGTTATGATAGTTCATTACAGCGTAAATATAAATACGGCCAACAATCCACCGTGGAAGACACAGGAGAATTTTCCTTTGCATGAGGATGAGGCTTCTACCCATACAAAGGCCCTGTTGCGCTGTGTTATGGGATAAAATATATACAATGTTTTATTATCCGTAATCAATTTCATGATGAGTTTTAAATATACGCTATGATTTATACATAGAAATAACGAATTATGTCGTAAAATAAACATTTTGTAAACATCTGCTGTACCTTGAAGCCTGGTGCGTCAGTCTCGTCTATATCTTCTGATGAGACTTTATCACATTCGATACAAACCTATAATCACAATTTAATAACATTATTACACTGACTAGAGTAGAAAAAAATATTTCCAAAAGTGACAATCATTGCTGATTTGCACCATTCAATCCAATGTTAATAATAACGGCAAACGAATGGGATCTACCGGAAGGTTCTGTTCGTTTTTGGAATAAGATAAACTGATAAACTTTTCGTATCATCAGCAAACTTTATCAGACAATATAGTAGCTATCCGAGTGCGTGTAGCGCAGCGACGGAGGTGCAGCCCTGATACGCACACCAGGTTCGCGGCCACTTCTGGGCCAACCAAGCTATGATATGCTATGAATTTCTATAATATTTGCTTCTGCAAATTTCTTGTTTAAATTCGTACAAAGTATAGTTTTGTGCGTAAACATCATCGGTAACTTATCACTATCACAGCGCGTGGGCACACTATCACTTAACACTAACGTGAACCAACTTTATCTTAGCTGATTTGCTAAACCAACGTGTATACATTAAGCGACAAAAGTAGAGAGCCGAACATGGTTTTAAAAAACATGCGAAAACACTGACTTGTGTTAAAGACTGTTATCATAGAGACAGGCAGAACTTTCCGGTAGATTTGGTGGAAGCTTACAAGAATTTTTCAAAACAATTTTAAATGTTAAACGAGTCCCTGCATGAAGCCTACTTACATGGCTGTTACAAATGATTACTGTATTTCAAATAGTACCTTGTCCACGATTGAACATACGCCTACACCCACGTTCCTAGTGAAAATCTCCCTACGGTGCCTGCATTCTGGACATAGAGCGTCATCTATGAAGACATTAGATGCTTTCGAGTCCATATAGGAATCTAAAAGTGCTCCTGCTTAGATGCGGACAATTTGTTGAGAAGTCGTAATATTTATTGCACAACCTGCTTCTGTCTGACATTCCACGTCGTTTGACGCCACAGCAGCAATGGATTCTCTAACTACGATCTCCTAGAAAGAAAAATGGTTAGTCCAGCACATAAGCAGCAAAAAAAAATAGTCATTTCAGATAATAAAACAGACTGACTTTATGAGCATTGACGCTTCCTATAATCTCTGTTTGACTACGAATATTACGATAATATTTAGATGTTGTCATTGTTTCCTGGTTAGTAACATCAGCCTTGAGGAAACTGTCCACTATAGTTGACTGATCAATTTTATCGATTGGCTTATGTAGGGCTACAATAGACATTTGTAAATTAAAGAAAGCAATTGAACCAAAAGATGCTAATTAAGGATAATGTTTAGCAAAATAAACTAACGAATGTCGGTATTGACTGCGACGTTAGTACCCAATGAAATTGCCGTTTGCGAGGCAACGTCAGATACACTTGATTGAATGGTGGTGACACTCACATCAGCGACATCATTCGTTGTCTGACATGCCTAAAAATTACTAATATTAGAAGCAGGATATTGTGAATTAGAGTGGAACGCACAGTGCGGTAACAAACCATAGTCTGGTAAACGATATGATGCAGACTATCGACGCCGCGGTCTACTTTTTCAAAAACGTGTGTCATGGTCCCGACACTGTAACAATACGTGATTTCGCCGACTGCCACTTCTACAGTATCGACGTGGTCTGTGGCAGTACCAACGGAGATAGCAGAAGATTTTTTTTCAGCAACAGCCAACCTTCAATAGATAGACAAATTATTTGCCATCAATAAGCACAACCACATCAATCACAATTATTTAACAGTCGGATCTACTATCGAATCAAGAAAAGAATACAATTAAATCAAAGTTATATACAATTAATGCATATTTCCGAGATACAGTGATTGACATATTTTTACTGCTTCTATCAGAAAACAGCTTCATAATTGGAATAATATGTAAGAATATGCGTAATTTTCAGCAAAACTACTTTCTGCATCGTACTTTCCAAGATCGAAATATTTATACACTTATTTACTTCTATTATTACTACAATGTTGCTTATACTTTGATCTTTTGAAGTGAACACTTAACTTTTCGTAAGGTAAATGAAGTTAATCCTTCCCATTTTTCTCATGCCAAAATTTTTAATAATAATATAGTTTTTTGTATACAAATCAGAATACTTTAAATATAAGAGTGGATCTTTCCTAAAAAGTGACTAGCCTGTTTAATAAATCCTGGATCTCTTTTCGTAAAACAGAACACTCAACGCAATGTTTCGCCGATGGCAATGCACCAGTGCATACACCAATTGAAACCTTTTCTTCAGTAGATTGCTAAAAGGAAACCATTCACATTACGAAGATGCTAATCACCACTTGAAATAAATGTTATGGAGCTTTTCTAGATTTCCATGTTTCCATTTTACCCTACAAAGAACTCTGTAAAAAAGGGTGAAAAAACTCTCATCATTCAGTCAATATTCGTAAGCAAACGATAATATGGTCTTTTTCATCTGACGTCAACGTCTACGTTACGGTAGTGGCTCACAAACAGATAAGAAGAATAGGCGCCACAATAGGAAGTCTAATTTATACGGAAATTCAATCAATTTCAAATTTCCTTTGACATATAATGAAATAAACACAGCTGTTAAATGTTTGTAGAAGGAAAAATTAGGGAATTTTGTTCACGATGGCAGAAATTCCCTCGCACTTTTAGAAACAACAAATAATCGTCTATATATTTGCAATGCAAAGCAATGTATTGTGCTGTACTAACGACAAAGACGGTTGCTGTTTGAGTTCAGAAACAGTATACTCAATATCGTATAAGACATTCAACGGTAGAATGGTGAAAAGTGCAGTCCACTACGCGTTCTAATCAAAAAACACCTAGATGGTGGAATGAAATTGAATACAGGCAACTCAGTAGATGCACATAGAACGTAAACCACAATGATTGGGAATTCTGATGGCCAAACTACATGCTTGACCACAGCTAAGTGTTATCGAATTTGTTGCAGACCTGAGTTAAACAGAAAAAAAAAGCGTCTCATAGTGATGCACAATGTAGCCTCATATATTGATACCAACATTTTGACTTTTAAAAACAAATTAACGAATACATGTCACAATGATAATGTGAGCGGTTATTTCGATTCCGAATGGAAAATTACATCTAAAACGAGAATGTATTAGTGACGCCAGTCAGATGCTTTCATTTGGAGTTCGAAGCTTCATAGTATTCCGAACAATTAGGATTTTTCAAACGTTTTAATGATCACTTGAAATAACAATACATTATTGTTTTTTTGATGTGGTGACATCGACGTTCCTTGTGTTTTCGCTAGAATCGTGTTGCCATTTTGATGGGTATAGGTGAAATGAGATGCAGATGGCAAAGTTGTAACTACTTCCAGTTTCTGAATAAAGATTTTATAAAAAAATATAAACACTAAAATGTTAGATAAAACATCGAACGTCCGTCCAAGATTCTATATCATATCTATAATACGAAACTATGCATCAGGAATTTACTAAACAGTACCCAAAGAAGTTACCATTTGTAATTCACCACTATGTCAATTCGATAACGTCTAAAATGAAATTGTACGTTACAAGAAATAATTTCAAGCAAGTATTGTACCACAGTTCCATGGATTCTGCCTTCCTATCACAGTGCTATACGGATATGTAGTTGAGTAATCATTAAAAATTGTCCAAATTTTATCTAAGTGAATTTTGTTCGCTGCAATTTCTTCAACATGCACAAAAGTGTAGGCTCGAAACCGTCTTCAGCCTTTCTGTTAAGCTCCTATCATACGGAAATATTACGCATAGTATTACATAACTGACCTTCGATAATTTTGGTGATGTTGAATAGTATCGGGTCCTTTGCGAAGTTTCAGAATCCGATACAGCATATTGTCGTCCACGCCGAATACTAGCAAAGTCTCCCATCTGGTCTGACAACAAATGTGTTTTCAAATTCAGCAATTTCATTACTACTCGCAAAAAGTCATGCAATGAAATATTATTTTCTATGAAAAGCTCAAACAACTAACGAAGAAGCTTCTTATGTTTTCATTCGTAACTTCACTCAAACATTACAACCAGTAGATAAATTAATAGTTCGTTCTTTGTTTCCTGAACAATACGAGGTTTTTCAAAAACACTTTATTAAAATGGCTAACGTTCCGGCGGTTTCGCCTTCCTCAAAGTCTGGAAAGGCAAGGGTTATTCACAAATGTGCCAGTCAAATACCTTCACCACTCGACAGAAATAATTGTCAAGCCATAAGATGATAGACCTATGGTATATTCACCAATTTACTTCAATCTTCTACTTTGTAGTGGTCACATAAACAGAAAATGAACCTCACTTATCAAACAGTGTTCTTATATATTCTGTTATGTCACGTGTGATATCGAGGTATTTCTCTCTTCGATTCATATTATATATTACTTCATATTATATTATATTATACCGTACTGTATTATATTATATTATGTCATATTATATTATATTATATTATTATATTATATTATTATTTTCATATTATCCAAAATGCCTCAATAATTGTTCGCACCGAGATCTTCTGTTCATATGCAAGTACGATGCCTTTACTTCAAAATCCTCCTCGTTATTTGCCTGTGATGTATGCATACCTAGTTAAGTATCCAATTTTGATTTTAGTTTTCCTACTAGGTGCTCTTCTATGCAGACATAGGGTGGCCTACCCGTTTCGCCAATGTATTTTCCACCGCACGCTTTGCAATGGATCAGGTGAACGGTGCCTGAGCTCATGCGATCACATTCTCTACCATTGGGGCATGTGATTCAGTTTTTGGTTTCGCACATATGGTCATATAAGCGATTGCTACTAGAACTAAACTAGTTTAATTATAACTAACTGAACTTTTTTAGCATCATTTAGAACCTAAGAAAGGCCATATCGATAATCGATTTATTCGTTTGAAACTTTATGCTCGATTTTTTTTTTCGTTTTCTTTTCTGCGTATACTAATAGCTGTTTGAAATGATTCTGCAAAAAGTAATTTCTTTTCAGGAAAAAATACGAACATTCAACACAAGCCCCTTGGTGAGAACTCTAGTGGAGACGAAACCCCGTTTATTTTACACTTTACATCTGATGAAGTAAGCATAGCTGTTGAGCGATGTTTAAAAAGGACAAAATTAGAAGATTTGGTAACGATTATAGAAATCCCACAAAATTCTCTCAAACACCAATTCATTCGTAACCGTCTGTATGACTGCCCATGCATGACGAAAGCGTGCATTATACGCACAAATGGGAAAAGCGATGATTGCATGAGGTCAGGTACAATATACCTGATTTCATGCAAAACTTGCGGCGAGGAATACGCTGGTGAGACGCATCGTCCCAATGTATTAGAATAAAAGAGAACCTAGATGAAAGAACAAAACTTAGGATAAACACCCCACTAGGCGCACATGAAGATGAAAAGCAAAGCCGGATCGATTTTGAATTCAAAGTAAAAATCCTTGCGCAAGAAACAAAAACACCCGCGCGAAAGTTTCTGAAAGCGCTTTGGATAAATACCAGAGCTCCAAAATTAAACAGAAAAGAGGAGTGCCTTGTGGATATGTATGACAGAACCCCATATATAAGGCTCATGGTCTGACTAAATACCAGACATTAGTCTCTATGTTGTCTCTATAAACGGTTGCCTCCACAAACAACAGAGGAAATCCAAATTTAAAGGTGAGTATTTTGGATGAAGTGTTTGGCTGGGTGTTGAAACTTTATGTTAGAGAAGTTTGTTTCGCATGGTTAGCGATAGTGTTTGATTGAATACACCACACAATTGACATAGAGTTCTTTAGGCTCTGAAGAAGGCGATCCTGCCGAAATGTTAGCCTGTTTCTGTGTTGCATTGTCTTTTCAATAGAACACTGTTTAACAGCCTCGGGTATTGCTAAGCGAGGTTACATTCAATATATTCAATTTACAATCGCTGATCTTAAAAGATAGCCGATCTTGGAAGCTTTTTTTGACACCGAATATATATTACTCTTTTTTGTGTGCGCAGCACTTAGGGAAAACACTGCCACGACACGAAATAAAAACAAATGTTATTTTTTAAAATTTTTCCTAGCTAGGGACAACCTTTAAATGACTTGATTTTGATAAATTATTATAAATAAATTATTAAGACTGGCAAATGATCGAACAGATGAATAAAAATGATCGTAAAAGAAAAACACATTTTGACTACTAACCATTCGTTCGGAGCGGTATCCTATCCGAAACAGTTGACTGAAACAAGCTGTCGTTATTAGTGCTGAATGGAGACTGAGTGGGACATTGCAAAGTCGACCCAGACAAAAACTAAATTAAACGTTATTACTGGTTCTTGTGCATAAAGTGACAATAGGTAATCAATTGACGACGAATCACAGAACGGTGGTACTGAGAATCAAAAAGTTTCTGAATTTTCAGAGCGATATAGATTGTTGAAGACCGGACACTACTACTATCCCTTGGAAACTATGGATATGTCTTTGATTAGTTTTATACAGAAAGAAACATAAGGTGGTATAAGGAATATTTTCAATAACTTACTGTGTGAAAAAAACGTGTGCAAAACAATTCATTGTATCAAATTCGTTCGTCACCAAGTTTGTACTTGTAGTGAAGCAACAGTGCTTTAGGATATGAAAACTCAATGAGAATCACATTGAGAATAACTGGTCCCAATTTTTTCTGCTAAACATAATCAGCTTTTGATCACCTTGATATATCTGAATATTAGGAAGACCGAAAAGAAATCAGAATTCTTTCAACGAACTCATTCACAAATACTTTGTGTTGACAACTCTTTGGACAGTTGACGAATTATAATTGAAGATTAGCTGTCTATAAAAAAAAAAGTTCACGTTCACCTTCGTCCCGCAAGAGGAATGGAAAAGAAAGAAAATTTCATGAAATGTGTTTTCAGAAAATGTTAAATACATTGCTCGATAAACTACAAATCATCTGCGGGTTTCCATAGTCTCGGTATGAAACTTGAATGTTTTTGAGACAATTGTGAGTGCTATACAACAATCCAATACGTGAAAGACGTTTGTTCCGACTCCACACCTATGAAAATGGGCCCTACGAACAAACTATTAAAATCTTAGGACCAAACTAGGCTCTCTCTACGTGAAAGGATTAAAATGACGATTCGTACATAAAATGCACGAAAAACAGCATCAAAATTCATAGAACACCTTCTGATGCATGCTAAGAAAATCAGATGCGACGTCATCGGACTGGTCGAAACCAGAATACATCAATCACAAAACGCTGTTCACGAGACTGGACACGAACTGTTTTATGGGACATGCGAAAACAGGTGTCGGTGGAGTATATGCCCTCGTTAATTCAAACTTGGTCATGAACCCGATTTGTTTGAAAAACTAAAGACCCAAATCGGACGCTCAAAATTGAAGAGGTGCTATTCAATACCAACTTTGACAATGTTCATTGTGAATATGGCTTAAGCTATGTGTATCTAGGTCGTGAGATCGATATGGTGAGCGACATAGCACCGGAACTTAGCAAAAAGAAACATGCGGCTTGGAAAACATATAAGAGCATCGAGGACGTAGTGAAAGCACAAAGAAGACGAAGCTCCAAGCCCATCTTTTTGATACGACGGTTCTTTCTGTCTTAACATATGCCTCGAAAACATGAACATTACAAATGCTGTATATAATATCACTGAGCGCAATCTAACGCTATATCGAAAGAGTAATGCTTGACGTTTCCCGTATAACACGTGAAAGGGAGAATACGAAGCTCTTAAAAAATCGTAGACGCGGTCGTACACACAAAGCTTCTGTAGACTAGGAGGGCTGGAGGGCGTATGAATGATGACAGGAGGACATGAGTTGTAAGTGCTTGGATTTCATTGAAAATCAAACGCACTGCTGGAAGACCACCAGCCTAATGGTCGAATATTTTCGCAAAAGCCCTGTAAAGTGATTAATGCTCAACGAATTTCTGGAGCGAAAGAAACTATTTGGAGTACTAACGCGCAAATGTACTAACGCGCAGTAGGGAGAAATGGAAGTTGTACTGGTGATCCGCTCGCCCCGATAATCCACGTGGATTAAGGTGGTACACTATGAATTATTTTAACTTGATCAAAACCTTATCGGAGCAGCGTATTGTGGACAACTCACGCTAGTTGAGCAAGAGCTCATTTAACAAACCATCTACTCTGATCAGTAACAGAAAAAAAAAGAATCCTTTCACAGGAAGAGGCGACGCCTTACGCTGAAGAAATAACATAAAAATAATAGAGTGCAAATAGGATTTTCTACCTACGTATTCACAGGACTTTAAACTGTTGGATTATCACATTTTGAGATAGTATTGCATACATTTAGAAGTAGAAAGTGAACAATGTTAGAGAAATCAAAACGCACATGGAAAACTTCTTCAATAAAAAAATCAAAGGACATTTTCCAAAAGAAAATCGAAGAGCTGTCTTTATGGTAGCGAAAATTGTTTAAAAATAAAGAGAATTATTTTATTATATTTTAAAACTTTTTTTTTGATGAATACGTGATTCTCACAAACATAAATATAATTTGATCACTATTCGTTCCCTCTAATAAATATAAAATTGTGAGTTTAAAATGAATACGAAAGAAAGTTTGCTTACCGCTTTCGTATCTCTGTCTGAATCCAACCAATGTAGAGTTCGTGACTTTGAGAGCAGAGCGTTTCCATTGCACAATGGACCACCTAAATCGAGGGGCGTCCCTACACGGGAGCCGATACAGGAGTTAGCTTCTCGATCGGGAAAAGGCGACTCCGTGTTACGTGCTTTAATTTCGGTAATAGTCCGACCAAGAGCGGTATATGCTGAATAAAATCTTCGTACATGAAATATTGAAGCCACTTGGAGTATTATGAAGTAAGAAAAATAAGAACTGCCTCAACCACTAATGCTTCTAAATCAACGTGTAATAATCGTATAAAATATTATGTACAGCATAGTTCATATTTTTCGTATGAACATGGTTCCTTCTGATTTTGTGATTCCTGCTAAACCATTCACCTCACATGAATCATACAAAAGATGATACTTAATAATATAACACTTATCATAACTTCTCCGTTATCTGCATAGTAAGAAATTAGAGTACGAAATCAACGATATTAGGGTTTTTAATTATTTTTTACAATAAAAAAAACATAACGAAGAGCTAAATCTTTCAGAAGTTAATTCACAAATAATTTTTCAATGAGTTGTTTTGACAAGCGCTTTATCGAGTAGAAGTGCTGAGAAGTGGGTAACGACACGAGTTAAGAGTTCAGTACAAGACATACGTGGATTTTTCTGCTTTGAAAGTGTCGAGTGCACAGTTATTGCTGATCTGTGTGGCGACTTGGGAATTGTGTCTGAAGAGAAGTATAATTATAATCTGATATTAGCAATAAAATCACGGCTATATCCACTGAAAACGGACAAAGTCGGAAAAATCAACAGACACTAGTGTTTTTAGTGATTATAGCATTTCATATCAACTAATTGCATCAAAAATAATAGAAAAATCAGAATAGATCCTCATGAAATTTGATTTGGAAAAAAGTTGGATAAATATCCTGTTTTACAATATGTTTCAATCTTATACGTAAATAGTGAGAAGCAATTAGAGCAATCAAATAAAAATACTGTGAGAAAATAAACTATTGCTTCCGCTACAATGTTGAGGAAATCGAAATTAATGAAGAGCATAAAAACCGAATAAGAATAATAAGTCATTTTCTATTATACCACATTAATTACGTTTTGCACGTTGTGTTTAATAAGATAAGATAAAGCAAAATAACAAGTCAAACAAGTCGTACTGTAATTGAGTGCATATGTCCGCGACGTCAGGCGATTGTTTGAGTCCGGTCGTTGCTCCGTTCCCGTTAGTCCTGAATATGTTGGGATAAGACTAACTTTGGCATTGATTAATCGGTTGGCAATCGATTTAGGATAATTTCTGCATGATCCTTTCAACAGAAGCGTTAATGGAAGACGAAAACTTTGCTCTTGTTATAGAAGTATTTGTAACGATATTAGTTGATTATATGAAAACATCACAAGGCGCTATATTTGTGTCACATTAT
>KN716446.1:91718-102568 GCA_000816705.1 Dictyocaulus viviparus | reverse complement strand
AAGAGTAGCATATCACTTTATAGGCACGAAAAAAAGACCTCAAAACACTCGTGTAAATACAAAATCAGTACGATTGTTCAGCTAACGCTTGGCAAGAAAATAACAATTCGATTTGAACATAGTAAGTCCAGCTTACAGTTTCTTAAGACTATTTGCAGTGCTACTATCTTTACACTATAGAATTGATTGATAAAAAATATGATAATGAAGGATAAGCGATTGTTTAATCTATCGGCCGGTGGAGATGCTTCAATCGGTGTGTGACGTTGCAAAGGTGATTGAATTCAACTTGTTGGTATGACTGAAGATGACCAATCTTATCCTCTTCCCCTCATCACCTCATATTATTCTGGTACAAATTCGCAAACCGCGAAGGATGAAAGGATTTGTTTTAATCAAGGCTGAATCAAACCACGGTGTACCATGTTTGAGACTACGTATCACTGTAGCTTCTCCTACCTTCTATTGTTTAGAATTTGTTATCATTTATTAGTATGCAGGATATCTGAATATGAATTCAAAGTTCACGGTTGGATTATGCCAAGATAAATTCTTACTCGTATCTCGAACAATTCAACAACACCAAAAATATTAAGATTGTTTATAAGTAAAGAAAATATGTAAAAAACAAATACATTACATGGAAAATACAACACCGCATTAGATGCGAAAAGACAGAATGTCTTCTGTTTTTTGTGAATATAGATTTCCAAATTTTATTAAAATATGATCCCTGAGAATATTTCATGTTGTACAATCATTTATACATTTACATGGATCTAGGATATTACTGAAATAGCATGAGATTTACTACTTTGATTTCGAAGTCAAGGGAAATCCGGGATAAAGTTCAAAAGTAATCTGCCGTTGTGAGTCCATGATCTTACAGAAGGGCTATCCATTCGGTTTTATCAATATTCGTATACGCTATCTTGTTTCCACAATAAGTAACAGTGAATAACCTCAAACAGCTCGTGTTCCTTGACTTCTTGGTTGATTCTAACACAAAATAAGTAGAGGAAGCAAAACCTAGGTTTGCTCAGCTGAATAGTAGCCAACTGACCACGCGTGGTTCTGTAGCACTTCCAACCATTGTACGTCGTGCACACATTTCTTTTAAAATTGGTAATTGAATAAACTAGATTCACAACTCTGCGGCAGAAGGGGCGGCATAGCTATGCGAATAATTTCAGTACGCACACAGGTGAGCAAAGAGAATTTCATTCCTCTAAACAATTGAATTGGTCTTAAAATCATGAAGGAGAATAAGAAAGTTCTCATAGATGGAAATTGAGGTTTATAAAATGGAAGAAGATGATTAATAGCACTCTTCGCTAATTACCTACAGAAAACGTGTAATTAGAGAGAGGTAAAGATAAAGTAAACGACTGACGGCTATACCTGAATATGTTATCCAGTGGACTCAGTAACGCCCTGTCTCCGCCATGCTTGCGTGTTGTTGTGGGCGTACGATTCTGACCGCCTTTTCTCACATCTTCTGCATAGGCGACAAAATCGATGTCAATATGAAAACCGTACGGACAGCAACTACATTTCTCGGTCACAAGCGGCTGCTTCGTCGACATCACCCACGCTTTTATTCTGCAAACATATCAATGATAAACAGGTAGCACTATATTCTCTAACAAGCTTGTAAAAGACAAGGATATGAAAAATGTGTAGTAATTGTTCTTATGTGGATATCAGGTGAGCATTTATAGAGGATTCAAGGACAAAGGATGGAAACAGATAATATGCGCCGCCGCCTCATTAACAAGATGGCGTGCAAACAAGGAAAATCGAACAAATCATGAAAAGAGAAATTTAGAGCGATTCAAATATTCACAATAAGAATAGGATACGAACAGAAATAACAACAGTAATACGATTTCTACATACTGTGCAACAGTAATCCAATTAATGAAGTCCTGAGAAAAACACAGCACTAAGAAAGTAACGAGTAAGCAATTCAAAGGAGAATTTTTTATACTGTCAATGTTGTAGGTGTTGAGATTTGTAGGACATTTCATAGAGTAGATTTAAAGAAATATCAAAAACTATGTAAAAATATATCAAATAAATATCAAGTACCAAAGCAAAAACTTGAAATCAATCATTTTTATTAGAAAATCTATGGGAAGCTCTTATTAAGTTTATGCTTATTCTCACCGATAAAATAGTACTGAAATGAATTATTTCCCAAAAATTTTACCATCAAAACTCGGTGAGGCTTTGCGGCACTTCAGACAGAGATTACTGTTTTCTCAGATATCAAGTTCAAAGGTGTAGCAAAAATTTATCTTCTTCCTCCAGTTGCATAATCAAAGCGAAAAAACGGCTGGAATTTCAAAATCGAAACGTAATTTAAAGAATGCAGTAAGGCAGTTATCAATCCTTTAATAACGTCAAAATAGTCGTGTCACTCACAAAAAACTGGCAACAATTGGTATGTATAGGTTTCTGAGCGCTATAGTTTTAGTACTGTTTACTGACACTATTAGCCACGAACCTCCTAACAGCAATAAACTACAACCCAAACACAAATACCAATCAAACAACAAAGTTTATTTGCTTGTTGGATGACGTAATTGCGCTTACAAACTTTATTCTCGTAATAGAAATTCAACAATAAGATGCGGAAAAAAACTACTTTGAAAAAATCTTTGTAAAAAGGTTAAGTAAATATGCAAACGTCGTGGAGAAATTCTGAATAGTGGCACTCATTAATCATAGAGTTGTAACGTGACAGTGTAAACACAACATACAAATTTGGTAGTATGAAGGAAAAGGTACGTCATGGATAAAGAAAATGTCGGTAGTTATAGATGAATCAAGTTATGTTTAAGCTTTCCGGAAAAAAGTAGGTCAATTTCAAAAGATACAAAACACGAATGAAATTTCCATGTTTATGAAATGACTTTGAATTACCAATCAATTGTAATCATATATTTGAAAAATGGCTAGGAACTACAGCTCTTTTTGACAGTCCATCTCCATACGGCAAGAGAAAAACGTATGCTTCTAACAGAACAAAAGCACTGCTTGACTGTTGCAAGAAGTTGTGTTTTGAGGCATTTCATTTTTTTTTTCTTCAGAAAACTTGTAATACGCTTAACATTCGTTTATTTACCATCAATACACCTCTACTTTCTGACTGACCAGCATCCTATTTTCGCAGTGAAATAGTTTGCTGTACAGTTATACCTACAAAAGTACTTTGAATATCAATAAACTATTCGAATACATACATATGCAATTATTTATATTGCTATGTGCAATGGTGCAGTGGTGGAGGTGTCACACTGACACGCAAATCCGAATCAGTTCGACGCCTCCCATCAGACCAGAGGAATTGACGCTAGAGAAATCTGGGTAAGATAACTACCGCTGACTTGGTGGAGAGTGGTCAGCTCAAATCACTGTGTAGACAGGCTCGAATTCAACCACCACCACGATATCAAGTTGAACACGACGGCGTTGACACATCACACCACAAGGGATTGATCAACGCCAAAGCTTATCTTATCTAATTTTTTTTTCCTCGTGCTCAGATCTCTTGTCATTATAATATTACATATCCGCTTATAGTATTACATAACGACGGTATTACTGAATACTGTCTTAATTAATTAGACTTGATTGTTAGTTTGTATAGTCAATTATTAATTATACATATTTTTTTAGCATTCAAAACTTTACGTCTAATGCCATACAAATCAACAAACTGTTAGCTCTCTTTCAAATCCACCAATAAGAATAGTTTTATCCTTCACACTACTTTTCAATGAATGTACCATATACTATCCGTCAATACAATATATTACGTTTCTTAGATGATCTTTGATAATCTCATCGTTAAAAGTGTCAGGATGATTCATAACGTTCAGGAGGGCGAATGTAGAAGAAAATAGGAAAGTTCCAAAGTTTTTGCGGTTATATGTTAAAATTTTACAACAAGGATGGTTCCAGCGTGAGCATATTGTTGGCGATCGCCTCCAGCTGACCAATTCAAACTGACCTTTTTCGGAAAACGTGAATAAACAGTGTATGACTACTTTATGGGAATTGAGTGTTTCTGGTAGCATTAAAATCAAAATCACATCGAGTTTTATGAAAGCTTAATGATCAGCAGCAGCAGCAGCAGGATGTCATGTGACAAAATAAAGTGCGCGCAAATTCGTTGAATACTAGAACTTACTAAGTAAATACACTTATTACCGGGACAATTCTTATCAGCTGCCTTATCACTGAAATTTGTGCAGGTAATTGTCAGATCTACAATCACCTCTTCACTCGTTGTTATTGCATAATCGCTGCTTAAAGGCCAGGTGATACAAAGTCAATAGCATTGAGATTTCCTCTTTTTACCTCTAACATTCAAAGGCAAGCACATTTTAAGCGCCTTGATAGGATTCGCAAATGCCACTTATATCGTTACAATTGGAGTGATGGAAAAATCAACTAGGAGAATAACGTACGTTCCTGCGTAACAGTGAGATAGATGGTGTAGCACAAATGTGTAACCACTGCTGTGCAAACAAAACACAATTAGAAATCACTGGAATATTTTAAAGGTGTATTACGGAAAAATAGAGAAAATTTCAGAACGTAAATCAATCAATGAGTGTGAAGAACGTATTCATCATGATAGCGAAAAACTAATACTATCGATTTTGAGTTCAAATTCATCGTCTTGATTCAATACATAAAAGAGGATTTAGCAATTTTTGGCAAACATCGAGACACGCTATCTTTCATCCTCCGCCTCCAACAAAACCATCGGGAGGAAAACACAAGAGGAGTTACTAAGCCTGTTCACCTCTGTCACATTTGCACTTCAATTCATTTGTTATTTTCGCTATTTTATCAGATAGAACATTGTACAAAGACGATATATGAAAAATGCTTGCATCTCATTACACTGAGGAACAAACAACAGAAAACCACTAATACAGAAAGTAGCTAGTAGAATAATAAATTAAGAACTGACATAATTTAGAAAATAGTTACAACAGCATTTTCATTTAAACATCAACTGTTTTGTTTCTAAATTAAATAAAAGAATCTAATAGGTGACAGTAATAACACCGAAAACAAAATATAAATAATGTGAACTTCAAGCAGTTGTCTTGCACGTAAGCAGACAGAACGAAGTACTAATGAATTCATCTGAAATTCTACACACCGACAGAAATCGTAACGAGTCGCTGCGAGGGTGGTGTCGAACATAACGTAGCGTAAAATGCAAACGTCAAAAAGTGGAAGCGTCAGAAAAAGAGGCTGAGAAAACCCGTTCGTTCACCATCAGCGCCGGAAAGACTTGTAATATGTATAAATGATTTCAGCATGGAAAAAAGACGAGGAGGAAGAAATGAAGAAATGAAATTCAGCGATGGGTGAATAATTTCGCAGATTGAAATGGAAGACGATATTGATATCCATCAAAATCATAAATGTAAACACAAAGACGTTTGCACATCTCCCTCATCTTACAACCCTCAATGCCTATCTGCAAACAAGAAAGACCCGAAAATCAACCTAACGAATTTAATGAATTTGTAACACGATTAGTGGAATGCCTCATATGTATCAAACTATTATGGTCAGACGATATGGTTACTTTCAGTAGTAACCAATACTGAACTGAGTATATTTTTTCTTGGTTATCAAAGTTAATAAAAACGGGAAATTGATGGGGAAAAATCTCCAGATTGTCATACTACTTGCATTTGCAGCATTTAATCAAATGATTCTGAGAAAACGTAAGAATTGATGAGGTATTGACGATGGTCAGTAAAATCGAGAGGAAAAAAATGATGTGAGTAATAAAATGCATGAGTGATTTAGAAAGGCAAACAAAGAAGAAATGAATGATGCGTAGAAGAAGGTTTGAGCATTCGATTCACATCTAACGAAATGTTGATTTCAAGCGTCAGTAAAATGAAAACGTAATCGTAACGAAGTCGAAAAACGAAGAAAGGGATTCAGTGATATTGAGTGATATTGAAATACTAGGAGAACATCATAATGAAAATATTTTTGTCTATCACTACTTTTTATTCGCCCATTCAAAGGTATTTGTAGTATTGTGGGCAGAACACGTCAGATGATACGAATGACATTGAAGATGTCAAATAAATCAGAGCGCTATCACTTCGATAGAAATGTAGAAGAGCGAAAAACTAGACAAACGAACAGAATCACGCCGCTCGAATGATGGCGCGATTTAGGAGAAACCGGCGTGCGTACGAATGTCGTCGGTGCAGCTCTTGATAAATCAATTTCCGGTCAGGAATATCATAATGTGTTCATACTTGATCTGATCTGAAGGCAGCTTTGTTCGTGACACACCATTCGACAGAATAAGCTTCTTCTATTTCATTGGTCAATGCTTGAACTGACTTGCAATCGTTTAATAACAAATAAAGCCGGCAGCGCAAAAGAAAATAGGTATCGGAAAAGTTGTAGTTTATAAAGAATGAGAACTCATTTTTCATAATTTTATACTTTTGTAATTGACAAATGTTTGTACATCTTCGCAATCACTCATAAGTTGGACAGCAAAAGATTTTTCAGTGATTAATTTGATACATTTGAGAGTAAAACAAAGAGTAAAAAACATTCTTTCATCCACTCCGTGAAATTGTTCTTCAAAGATAATTCCAAAACAGAATAAATTACCGAGAGACAAGCGACTAATGGAGGAATACTTGTTTCCTCGTGAGTCAAATTTTTGTGTGTGAGAAAAATTATACAAGTTAAATTTCCCACAAGGATATCAAAGAGATTTCATCGAAAATGAAAATCAAATTAGTGCGATTAAACACAACACACGTGGTCCTTCAAAAAACAACTTTTGTCATTTGAGCTTCGGCTGCATTTTTAAAAACTGTAAATATAAAAAAAACAATGAATTTGCTTTTGAATCCCTAACATACACAGTATTTGAAATGCTCTTGATGATCAAATAAATCATGCAATCACAAAAGATATGCAAATTCAAAGCAACGTTGTGGTTCTTGAATTTTATTTCTATGATAGTGATCTATTTAATCGATTGTGAGCAGAAAAACTTCGCAGAGTTCAAAATAATGCAAGCATTTCGTTTCGATTTATTCAAGAGAAAATCTTGAGGTCAGACATGAAAATTTCCTTAAGGTATTTTCTTATAACTGGTTTATTCATATTATTAGTTGTCTCGTTTTTATTCTAGGAAGAATCAATTTCTGATAGACGCCTTTTTTAATACGAATAACTAATTAACTTTGTGTAAGTTTAAAAAAGAAAATAACAAGAGAAGAAATATTCATAATGTTCCACTTGTTCACAGAAATAAAACATAGAAATAACATGGGAAACATTCAACAAACATGATGATCGGAGACTTTGAGTAAAAGCGTGCACTATTGAATTATACGGAGTCACATCAACTGTGGTCAACACTCTCCCTCTCTTGAACGTCTACGTGGTGCGCGTTGTTGCCCCGTGAACGACGGACGGGCTTCACTCATCGAAGACAGCAGCAATCAAATCAATGCAAATTTAACGGTTATCAAAACTGAATAAAGTACCAATCCGATAATCGTCAAGAAAAGATTTCTTTCTTTCTTTAGTATTTGAGCAATGAGAAAACAAAGTATCTAAAATCAACGTGATGTCTATAGCTAAGAGGTTCATGAATTAAATGAATGGAAAGCTAAAGAAATTATCGCGAATGCTGAATTGAATTGCAGTCATAGGGAAATCTCGAAAAAACGAAAAAAAAAGATACGATAACAAAAAGTGCGAAATCAAAATGGAAGAGAAAAATACAGAAAAACAGATTGACTCCCTCACTACAGATACTCAACACATAAGAACTTCCATTCAAAACAGAAAGTGTGGGAGTGATGAACGATTCAACTAAATTTTGTAAAATTTTTACAAAAAACATTATAGCAGTGTTTTAATCAGTTCCAATTTTGCTGATTAAATCTGCGGTGCAAATTCAGTTGAACTGATAACTTTTTTTTTGCGTTTGACATAATCTCACATCAATTCTAATATTGGTTCTTTACTTCTTAAATTCACTAGAGCACTCACTGGCTTTAAGATGAAAGATGAAAACGAATCACAACTAATGACAGAAGAATTAAAGGTTTCAGAGATTTTAACCTCTTTGAGGGATTTGCGATTGCGATATGAAGAGAGTACCAAATTGTGGAGGAGAAAGTTTGAAATATC
Source organism: Dictyocaulus viviparus (assembly GCA_000816705.1). Lineage (NCBI taxonomy): Eukaryota > Metazoa > Nematoda > Chromadorea > Rhabditida > Metastrongylidae > Dictyocaulus > Dictyocaulus viviparus. The sequence continues at coordinate 94,345 of KN716446.1, read as the reverse complement.
ACTCCTTTGCATACGGTATTCTGATACGCATTCAACTTTGTAGGAATGGTGGATATGAATGACTCTGACATAATTTCATATCAATTCAAATGAATGCATAGCTCGTTATTTCGAATGACATGTGGCGATAGCAAACATTCTTTGAATCAATTTTTCACTCTGCAAATATAGATTGTTTTGTTTGCTTTACGAATAATCAACATAATTATCCAGCATAATATAAAAACATTTGCTCGTTAATGATCAGATCTCACTTGTTTAAATACACTAAACTAGCTGATTTATAAAAACTCTGGGATCAAAAATTGCATAAGCAAAGGGCATGCAATGTGCACAAGCCTTGCAATTATACAAAGCACTACGAAGCATGACGACCTCATGTCGTGTCGTAGCTATCGTGACACTGCTTTTACTGACAACGAAAAGAGTTAACGTTAAAAATGATATATCTTATCTAATATCTCAGAAAAAAAAACAGCATATAAAGATATTCTTTCAGCTCCCGATATTTTCAGTTTTGTTTATAAATGTTCACCATGGATTCATACTGATTTGTATCACAAGTTCAATCCCCTAGTTCTCTCGCTGAGGCTATCAGGCTACTTTCTAGAGCGATGGAGTGCTTAAGAGTACCTGATAGATGAAATGTTTGCAGAAACAAAAGAATTGATTAATGAATCATTTTCGGACCACAGTTAAGAATAAGAAGATTACCGCCATTTTGGGAGAAAGTAAATGGTAAGACAATATATCATTTTCGAACTCACAGTAATATGCAACTAGATCCTCAGTGACACCCGGAAACAGTACGTTACATCAATCTTAGAAGAGGAAAAAAACACTAGCATTTTAGCTATTCACAGAATAGAAACTACACGAGTTAAGCTTAATGAAGCACAGATTATTGAGAAGGTTGTCGAGGCAGATAGAAAGGCTTCGTAAATAATTAGCTCTACCGACAGACCAATAAACAAATTTTTCTTATTGTCAACAAATTTTATCAGATGTTATTTTATCATTAACGACTTCTTGCCAGTATGAGAGCGATTTGTATATCTCACACAGTGGATGTGACAGAAATTCTCAGATCAGCTCTGCAATTTTTTGAAGTCTCCAAAGCAGCGTGTGGCCTAGCATTATGATGATGTAGTATAACATCCTTTTCATTGAACATCGCCAGTTTTTTCTCTTGGACTGCTGTTTTTAAATTGTTCAATTGCTGACAATAGATTTCCAAACTGAACTTTTTTGTGAACTTGTCCTTACAATGTTTTCTTAAGTAGTACAATTTTCGCCTCCAAGAATCATTGAGTTAAAAAATGGCTCGATTTTGTTCCAAGCTAGTAGATGTGCACATGACGATTCGATCATCCAAATTCTTCTGACGTGACACATGTAGCATACATCTTGAAGATTTACACAACAATCCTATCTTTTGGATATGATACGAAGTGGTATGTTGAGCTGATTTAAACCTTTATGCGATCTCTGATATTAGCAGAAAAGTATCTCGCTCCAATATGTTCCTAACAACATCGTCGTCGATTAAAGGTGGTCATCCAGAATATCAGGAAAACGCTTGGAATCACCCGTTTCAATTGTTTCGAGCCATTTTTTACATGTCATCGCAGAAACTTTCCTTTCACAAACCACTTTCAGTAAATTTTTACATTCTGCGGTAGCAGTAGAGTGAATGAAAATTATCAGCCGCCATCGGCACACTATCACTTCGCACTTATGACTGACGTGAATCAATGTTATTTGAATTAATTTGCTGCGTCAGCAAGTGTATATTAAGCGACGAAGATGGACAGCTGAACGTGAGCTAAATAAACATGTTTTAGGAATTCAAAATTGTTGCCATGGAAACGGACAGAACTTTCCGGTAGGTCTCATACTTCTTTCAATGCACATTGCGACAACAGTTGGCACGACAAGCAGACGAGACGACTACTCACTGGATTTATTACCTATTTTAGTATTATTGGACTACGAAGCTATGAAATGGACTACGCGCGTTGATTCCAACGTATAACCAGACCATATTTGGGATTGTAAATACCAATAACTGTGGCATTTAATTACTACTTGACATGACAATCCGAATTCATCTTCTCAATTTTTCACTGGTTCATGACGAATTTTATGAAGTATTATTCCATTCTTTTTGTATTTATTGAATACATTATAAAAACTGTCTTGTCAATAATGTCCATAGTTGTGCTGAGATAGCCTCAAAACTCGGAACCTCAAGCGGGACTTGGACCCGCCCTTACAGATATCCGGTCTGCCGTGCTGATCCATTACACCAACGAGGCCCTTGCTCTGCGACCACTCAATGCTTCACTTATAGTAAGTGGGTACCATTATTAACACTCGCCCGCTATCGGGTACGATCTGGCGAGCCGATATCGACATTACATCCAGTCAAGCTGATAACTGCAGGATAACCCAAAACTTTAGACATATTCGTAAATTTATTTTATTTTGCAATGATATTATAATGTCCATAGTTGTGCTGAGATGGCCGCAAAAGCACGGCAGACCGGATATCTGTAAGGGCGGGTCCAAGTCCCGCTTGAGGTTCCGAGTTTTGAGGCTATCTCAGCACAACTATGGACATTATA
>KN716446.1:67841-82726 GCA_000816705.1 Dictyocaulus viviparus | reverse complement strand
CATACTTCGTAAATCGTCTAATTTCTTCGTTCTAATTATTCAAGACACACCGCTTAATCTTATGTATTGCACGACTGTATGTACGTTCAAAAATAGGAATCACCTTGAAAGATGAATTATCAACTTCATGCGCAAAAATGTACCAGCTATTCCTCAGAATAGGGAATAATTTTCAGTTTATCTAGTTTATACCACGCAAACATTCGTTAATATGAAAAGAATAAAGGGATCATTGTATTTATAGCCTCATTCATCCAATTCCTCTTCTTTATTTTTTAATGGTATTATATTATATTGGTAAAATACTGCGCTAATCAACTTACTATTTCTTGTTACAAAAGTTTAATAATACAAATTTACAGTTGGACGTCCACACCCTACAACTACTGCCGAAAAACTGACTTCATTTTGTAAGGCATTGCGACCAACTAAATGTTTCATATTTTTATTAGGTTGCCCCATAATTTCTTCCGCACTATTGTTTTATTCAGCATTTTTCTAATACAAAATCGAGTTGTCGTTAGAAAGTTATGGTATGCTGGGAAATGATCAAACAGCTTGAACTAGGATGACACAAAAGTCAAAGTTCACCGTAGGTAAATTAACTGAGAACTGAAACGGGTTACCCTTGACTATACCAAACGAATACTAGCTAGAAGCAAGTGTTGGGAAGAAGTACGAAAAAATTTACACTCATATCTACCGATTGTGTTATATCCTACTGGTTTACGCTCCAACGAAGGTAATATGAGTTGTGGAAATCAACCTAATTCAGCACTTCATCTGCTCAATCAGATTATAACATCTTTGCACCGCAGAATAGCATCCGCAAGAGAACAACTTTGAAGACTATAATCAACACAAAAGTGATTTCATCTTTTTTTCATGATTACTAAGCATTCAATCTTTTCCCAGCAAATAATTGAATTGCAATGGTCATGATGGTGTGTATGTTTTTAATCAATTGATTTCCATAAATAAGTAACTACTGCATTAAGACGTAAATTCAAAAGAAATCATAGGACAATGAATAGTTCAGTTGCTCCACGATTACATTAAAACAGAAACACTAACAGTACAGCTTAGTTTTAGCAAAAAAAACTTTAGTAGTAACACATACCGTGGTCATCCCTCTCACTTTTCGATACGACGGATTCGGGACAGTCACGTTTTAAATGTTTTGTCGAGCCGCATATATTGCAATTTCCACCTGCATAAAAAATGATGGAGCACAAACGCTTTACTCTCACTTCAGTACCGCTTACCTTCAGGATAAATTCCATTAGTATTTTTTTCACAGTCTCTAGATAAGTGCCCCTGATGCCCACATATAAAACAAGTTGCGAATGGAAAGCCTTAAAAAACAATTGTTAAGGTAAAATATGATTCACAAAAGTTGCGATTGAACCTAGATCTTAGATCTAAACGTAGGGTCACAGCGAGAAGTAAAGCAAGATTCTTGCAAATTTTTCGAGTCACAAAACAGATACGAAGATATGTTTGATAAAGTTGATTTGTATTTAGACTGAAACGTTATCAAAGAGCTATATGAAATAAAAAACTGCAAATCAAAATGTTAAGTTATTCTACATATATAGTACACATGTTTCACCACAGTATCAAAACATTAGATTCGGAATTAATCCTTCTTCCATTATAGATATATCCTTGTGTTACTTTTTCGCTTATTTTTTCATTGCGGATTCAGGCTTGTAATCTACATTTAGGGTATTTTGTAGTCACATACCATTTTCTACACAATGCAATTCGTGATAAGATAAAGATCTTGGGTGAGTAATCAAAAACTTCATGCCTTGATAAATATATTACAACAAACCAATCTTAATATAAAGAAAATTGTACGTAAACACCTATTTACACGCCATATACATGAAACAAAGATGCAAAAGTTAACGAGGAAATGTAAATTTCGTAACGTCTTTTCTATATTTCGAAATCTGGAGAATAGCATAATTACAAGAAACTATCCTGTTTTCAATCTAAAAAACAACTCAACAGAATTATCAGAAATCAAGAAGGTGAAACAAGTTTTTGAAATACAAAATAACGCGGTATTCTGGAAATTAGGTAAGAAAACCATAGTGGATGGTTCCGCTGTGATACCAGGCAAATTAATCTGTCCATAAAAATATTTATCCGTACCATTAGAACTATATGATTTAGTTATACGCAATCCGACTAATGGGTCCCTAAAATGGAAAAGGCAAAAATTAAAAGAGATGATGTTTCATCTACTAATGGAACTTGTGACTAAGTTATTGTTTACTTTGACAAGATATGGTTCTCACTATTTTGCTTTGTCAACGCGTTGCAAGCTCCTTTTGCAAACAAAGGCGACTAAAACATGCATTTTATGCATATATTATTGAATTATTTCCAAAAACGAAGAAGTGCAGTAACGAATCGTCAAAAAAAATGAAGTTATTTATTTGACCAATTTGCAAATGAAACCTATTCATGCGACCTATTTGCAAATGAAACCTGAGTAGGGAAGTAGTGTCAAGAAAATTTCCTCGCACTGCTTATTGTGTCAGGCTTCCTATGACGTTTCGTGCTAGCGAATTCTCTTTCAAAAGCATACAACAATCTGATTGCCCAGTGATAATAGCCAGACTCATTATCGACTTAGTCAAAAAACCACCAGTGAAATTGAACAGATGCTTAGCACATCACGTACATACACTCTCAAGAAAAACCTATTGCAGCTTGCTAAAAAAAATATACGACAAACCTATGGGCCTGAAAAAATTTTTACGACTCAATGCATTAGCAACATGGATTCACCTCCATTAAGAAGCATAAGTATTTTGATTGAAAAAAAAAACCAAACAATGCTCAAGAATAAACCAAATATACTGAACTCTTAAGAACTTACTTGACATGAGTGCTTTGCATATGTTTGAGTATAGATAACCACAAAAATAAGACCTGGCGATGAATTCCAAAAAAACTAAGGTCCTCCATGAATAATTTTGTTATAAATGACATGTATGGACAATATAATGGAGGGGTGGTCTGCTCATAATTACAAATCACCATATTATTTATTATAAAATGAATAATAAACATTTGGCGAAAGAAGTTTGCAGACCGCACATTCCGCTTGAATTACAGGTAGTACTTACGAAAAGAAAACTGATCACTCTATAAGACTGATTTATTTGATTCCTTTCCACTATTCAAATTAATAACCACTAACCTATAACGTGTTTCCTCATGCACGTGCGTACATTGTGCTCAGTAGAGCCGCATTTGAAACAAATACCATTGCCGGACTCCAATAAAGTGTTTCCAATTGCTTGTATATTATCACCTCGATTTGGACAATCGGCCAAAACGTGCCCTGGTTTGCGACAATTGAAACATGCCTTTTTACTGAAACTTAGCATATATCTACATATATATCACGATGTTTACAATAAAGGGAAAAATGGATTATTCAAGAAAAGTTAAACATATGACCGACTATATGTACGCTGCTTATTCTATTTTGACAGCCTAGCTACGACATTCTTAACTATCTCCAAACACTACCGGATTTTCTTAAAATAAAAATAGCATAGAAAACGCCTTTTTAGCTCCTGAAAACCAAGGAATGTTTATAATGAATTTTAAGACGCTCAACCTACACCTTCTTCAAAATTTGGCGATTCAAGCGACGTCTCTCAGCATTTTTCCATTTTTTGATTATCTTACCGGCGTCTGCTTTGTTAAGCTTTTTGTTATGCACCAAATCAAAGGTGATACGCTGAAAATTTGTACTCGAAGTGGATCCATAGAAAACAGAAATCACTCGAAGTGTATTCATAGAAAACAGAAATCGTGTATTAAAGTGGATATTGTATGCAGCAATTGCTAAGGAAATTGACAGTGCTGGAGAAAGCAGTTTTCCCAGATTAGAAACACTCAAATGTACAAAACTCAACATAGAACTTTCCTCAAATTTACTCGGAACTCTATCTTGCTTTTTTAGTACTTATCCAGAAACAATGAAAAGCTATGACTATAAAAGATTGTGCAAGTGATATCATCAAAAGATTCTTACTACTATTGACATGAGTTGTCCACTTTTCATAGTAATGATTGTCTTCACAAAAAAAAAACCAAGAAATTAATGCTAAAGAAACACATTAATTCTATGAAGATAAGCAGCACCAATCCGGTGTTGATTATAATTATAAATTTTGAAACAATACTATAAGGCAGAATCGCATTTAATCACCTATTTAGTGGTTACGATATTGCAATAAATAGAAGCGCCCTTTCCACAAGGATTGATCAATGCCAAAGTTTATTTAAGCGAATAGTTTTTGCGTCTCTAGCATGAAGAAGATAAAATATGAAAATAATCCACCTTTACATGTTGGAGCGTTTCTTCCATATCATTATCTTTTCCATGCACATTTCGTATAACTTAAAAATCTGTAGATTATAGAGTAAATGTAATAAAAACATAAATCTTATCATACATTTCTGCGCTTTGCTCGACGCCATCCATGCATGATCAGAATAACATTGTGTTCTGAAATTCTTCTACAACTTCATTAGAAACGTATTGGTGAACCATAACATATCGAATGTCGTACACAAGCAAAAATACAAACGAGAAAAATCCTTGGTCATTAACACTGCAGAATGACATTACATTACAAAGAGATGTTCAACCAGTTAATGGAACAGGCAACTTATAAAAACCTTTCAGAAAAAAAAACCAAAATTTACGTTGTAAAACAATACGAGAAGATTTGCGACTGCCTCAACCAGAACAAAATAATTTTACGCCTAGCATGAAGGTACCAACAATATTTCAAATCAAATTAAAACAATAGATAAGGAAGGGCCACTAATGTTATATACCTCTTTCATCACGAATGTTTCACAAGTGTCCCTCTGTATTTAAAGCGTTAGTCTATGTCGACAAATCCGTTTGATAATATACATTGCTAAATTCATAGCCACCATAGATATACGCAAACAAGAAACACGAAACACAATTGCTTGTGTTGGAAAAATGAATGCAACAAAAAAATAGTGAACACACTATACGAGATATGATACAAGATAGAAAGCGAACACGTTGCTCCACAGAGCCACATATCTGTTTCCTTCTCAGCATTTCGAATGCTTCTACGTGTTCTGTGTTTCGACTTTGTATCTTATAATTTATTTGACTGATAGTAAATAAGAATCATACCAAAGATTTATAGCTGATTTCTCACGGCTAAAATTCATAAAACATCCAATAAAAAGTACAGTATATTAAGAATATTTATCACAAAACGTTGACAGATTCTACCTTATCAATAGCTAATAAAGTAATTACCATCGAAGTTGTGCTTGCATCTCCCAGCATTACGTCAACAACCACGATTAAGTTTGACGTGCTATCAACAAATCCCCTACTTATCATATTCCACAGTATTGACATATTATATAATTATATAACACTTCTGTGCAAAACATGTACATCGAAACTATTACAGCGACTTTTGTTATAAAAGCTAAGTTATGAAAATGCTACCTTAGCTTTTTAGTAAGATGAAACTCAACTACTACGTCTTGACAGTAGCTCTATAATAATCACAGGGTAATCGTGTTCAAATATGTGATTCCCAAGTATATCTTCTTACCTACTTAGCATCTTTACAATTATAAATTTGTGGTTCTATAACACGATGGTATTAATATGAAGAGATCACTGGGAACGACAACATAAGACTGCCGGTATGACTTAATTAAAGTTTCAGAGAAAGACCGACTATTTAGCAAATTCTATCGTTTATCTTATGATTTACAGACTTCCACTTTGTTGTTTTTCAGCCATTTTCACCTTGAAAGAATAGTGAATCACTCCAGAGTTGATCATACGATCATTTCCTGATAATTATTTGAGCTTTAAGAAATACCAGATAACGCAAGCACCCATCTGATTACACAGCTAATACCTTGAGTTCTAAATTTATCCAAACACACTTCCCAGCATATAATAAATTAACATTGATGAAAACATATCATCAATCATATTGATTGCTCTGCTTTTCAATAAACATAATTGCAATACGATATTTGTTCTCCACAAATAGCTATAATATTTTATTGATGACTAAGCTACTTATATTCAGCTACTTTATGTACTATTATTGCGCCAAAGTTTTGAGCTCGGGTATAGCTCAACGACACAGACTAGTATTAATCAACGCTCGGGAAAAAACTCACGAAATTTTTACCGCCTTGATTTCAAAGCAAATGCAGGAATTCTTAGAAAGATGTGGAACCATATACGGATAAAATGTGGAGAATACCTTGAGAAGCAGGACTATGAAACCATTGTCATAATATTTTTCGGAACAGAAATCTCTGCAAACAATTTTCAACGTGAAGATTGTGAATACACGTAATAAAGGATCCAAATCCTATGGCCCCGCACAGAATTTACGACAAAGTGTTATTGCATTTTCTCATGTACGACAGCTCTTTTTTATTCAGGCCAGTACGGCTATTTGTAAAACTGTCGTGCAAATCCGATACTGTATAACGTTACGATTATAGAAATTTTAAAATATGTCTGCGAACAGGGTACCTTAGAACTGCCAGGTAACCTTTTTTATTTGGTTTCCTATCTTTTTTTACCAGTCACTTTAATTTCCTTTTGAAAAATTTTGTACAGGTCGGTAATATTTAAGTATTAAATTGCAACAATTGGTTTAGATTCGACGTAACGTGTTGGTGTGCTATTATTATACAGTAACCGAGTTGCGATCAGTCAAATTAGAATCTAGAATTATTTATTATCACGGAACTAATTAGGTTTTTAGGTTCTGTATGTCTTTCGGTCAAAACAATTGTGCTATATTTGGTTGCAACTTTATTTCCCCATTTTGTCAAAGCTTTTTTTCCCAATAATAATGTTACCATCGTTGGCTTAGATTGTCATTGGCTAACACTATGTCAAGTTGTAAAACGAGCAAGTATCCCTATGAGAGTTATGCAAAGACTACTTCGTTATTTGTATTACATAAACAGGCCAGCTCGCGTAATGCAAGCCACAGAAATCGTTCATGCGTTTCTTTCTTGCGTCACTGTCGTCCATGGTGGTGGTGTTTTGCGTACGTGGCGATACTGATGAGAACCATTCCGTCATCCTGTAATCCTGAAATCGTTTACAGATGCGAACACAGCTCTCTAACTTTTGCTTTTAACACATATATTGCGAATGGTCTCCTAGTGAGCGTTTGCATTCGCTTAGGTACCATTCCAACAATTCTTGTTGTCCATGTCGTCCCGTTTTATTATTATATGACCAGCACATGTTTTGCTTTTGACGCGTATTCCTCTGGACCTTACACACAAGAGTTTTCGGAGGTCAGTACTGCGAAGTCCGGCTTGGTTTTTCGTTTTGTGTTTATATGTGAAAAAACAATTTTCAAGTGCTTAGCTTATAAAATTCTTGACATGGTTGAGGTATCAAACCAAGTCTTAGATGCGTATCAAAGCGCTAGGAGAAATGTGAAGTCGATTAGGTTAGCACGTATTTTTGAATCTGTTAATTACCAGTGATTTGTTTTAGCGGCTGGAACGCAGCCCATGCGGTATGCGTAGTATGTGACTCCTTTCATTTGAAAACGGACTTCCATAACGCTATCAGCTCCTCATGAACTGGGTAATTTTCTGAACTTCGTTCAATTCTTTCAACAACATCTCTGTTTCTTTTGTTTTACTCGATAATTGCATGATGACCATCCGCAAGAGGAAGGTCAGACAAAAATTTCTCGTTATTACGAATCCCTCTTTTGTCCCAATCAAATCACTTCATTACCCATTGCAAGGTGGCAGTGAACAGCCTTAGCAAAAGCATATCGCCATGTCGAACGTTTTTTAATGTGAATGGTCAGTTACCGCTCGAAAAAGCTGCATTTTCGTTGTGACTCAATTTTGGAGACTAGCAAAGGATCTCCCAGTGCAAAAAATTAACGGTATAAAACTTCTTTATTTTCAATTCCATATCCATATTAAGTAGTCGGTATACCATTTTTGTTTAGCAAAGCTGGCAGATGAACACAGTAATTGCGAAGGTCTTATCAAATTTTTTCACACCAGTTCGTTTTTGAGCTGCACCTAAAAATCATTCTTTTTCGTACCATTTAAATCCTGCAACGATTTCCTACAGTTGGCATTGATTACCAGCCTCCAAAGATTGGTCGTACTTGCATTGGTCTCTTCCTATTTTTGAACATTTCTTTCGTTGTCTCAGAAATGCTTTCTGGTTTTCTTTATGGAAAGAGTAAAGCATACTCAGCACATTCTTGCAGTCCTTTACAAGCAACTCATTTTCTGCGTCAAAGTCTTCTTCCTACTTTTGCCAGTAATGTGTGGAAAGAACGTTTCCACCGTTAACAATTTCTTTTCTTTTCGTGCGATGACAGGTTTTTTCACTAGCTCTATTCTGAAAGGGGGCGAAGTGGCTCAGTGGTGGAGGTGCTGCAGTGACACGCCGGCCCGAATCAGTTCGCAGCCGCCCTCGAGGCCTACCAAGCCCATCATCCCTCCGGTACTGGAGGAATCTGGGTAAGATAACTGGCACTGACTTGGTGAAGAGTGGTCAACTCAAACATTGTATAGGCCAGGCAGGCATTCAACCACCTTCACGATATTACGTTGAACATGAATGCGTTGGCGCATCCCGCCACAAGTGATTGTTCAACGCCAACATTTATCTAAAATTCGTTTCAGAATAGATAAGATAATTATCAACTATCTTATCTATTCTGAAACGAATCTTCGCGTATGATTGTGATCACATCCAGTGAATAAAAGATGATACTTCCTATGTATTGAGAAATAATGACTTTTTCTTAGTAAAATATGGGAGATTTTCGCCTGGGTCGTTCCGTTTTACGGCTCACATGTTCATTGGCGGTGTTTTTTCTTCACAAAAAATGAGTTCCATGAAAGAGATATGCTGCGGATAAAAGTGCCGCAGAACGTTCTCCATTTACTTTTTGGTTTCGTCATCCAAGCTTTCTGATCCCATTGCGGTTTTCGTTCATCATTCTTCCAGTGGTTTTCTTATGACGCCATGGTTAGAGACGGATGGGCAAATAAGAAAAGGATCGCATAAGAATCGACGAAATAGACGAGGGATAGATGTACGACAAAGCTGGCGCCACCGACATTTCGTGTACAGCACTTTTTGTAGCAACACCACATTTTATCCACCGATAACAAGCGATCCTCCATCTATTTGTCATATCGTTCTTTTTTTCTTTAGTTTGGTCCCCTCTAAAACTACAACGTGGAATTTGATGCGTTTTATAGTTTCAAATAGAACATAGAGATCGGCGTCCGAATGGACTCCGAAATAGAGAAGGGGGAACAGTCCTCATGGCTTGTCGTGGGAATAATTGTTCCGCTTTCCACATTACCTTTGGCCCGAGATGTAGTCTCCTCCCACGGTTATTTTACCGTCCTACGTCAGAGAGAGACTCCTGCTCTTTACACTACAAGCAGTCGCTGACCTCTATCCATAGGGATCAATTTAACCTTTTGTGATTTTAATTCATCAGTACTGTGACGATCATTGATAGGTTCACTTTTGGTTAATTTTTCATATTGAAATGAGAAGTCTTGAAAGGCCTTAAAGTCAGATTTAGGCGGTAAACAATCTGGAAGGTTTTACAAATTCACCTTCACCAACTTACGTCCAGCATACTGCAAGTTTGAAAGCGATTCTGGGATAGTTGGTTCATGGGAAGTATACGACACAAGTCAAATAATATCTTTTTCCAGCTTGTGGGAGTGCGAGATGCGCTCACAGCTAGAAGAGGAAGCGGTTGAAGCTGTACGTGAATTCTCGTATGCCGTCCAATCGTTGTGCATTTCTGAAATGTTACCGCGTACTAATGAACTGTTGTTCTTGAATCTTACTACCCTTGAAGGAAAGTCCTACTGCATCGAATTAACAGGTATATTTTTTAATCTTTAAGAAACTAAAATTTTTCAAATTATGCGGATCGGCGGTCTTAGATTGGCTCATGGCTTGCCGTTCAAGCTTCTGAAAATGAAACTGTTGTTTGCTGTTGCAACATTGAAGTCATTTACTTTTGTTGCTTATAGAAGAAAAGAAATGAAAAAATCAAGAAAGCGTAGTAGTTCATGCTTTATCTTTAACCTTTAGTACCTCATCACAACCTCTAATAGTTATGGTTTCAACAATATTTTTTCCTTGATTTGTTTGCTCTCCCTAAGTTTTCTTTTCTTACTCATCCAGTTATGGTGCGTTATTTCTTTCATGATCTTGGTTTTTATGTATATATCTTTTTTTAGTAATTTGTTGTACTATGAAATATACGACACAAAACTACGATTGACATGGTTTTCATACGTGTGAAGTCACTATATTGACGCATTATTGACCTAAGAGGATGGGGATCATTAACTTGTTACTTTTAGGTGACCACACATCTTTCTAAAAATTGAGTGTGAATCCAGTTGTCTGCATGATTTCTTAGAAATGCGAACGAATGGCGCTCATAAATGCTATGAGCATGCATAGAATAAGAAGACAGGATTAACATTTCATTGGTTACACAATACTATTCCTTGCAAGTCGTATTGAATTACGGTGGCAATAATTTATACTTTTCCACTATTTATATTTAATCAATATATTCAAATACATTATTACGTGAACCAGTAGTTATCAATTTCCAATCGAATTTTATTTCATAACCTTAATCTAATGTTTCACCCTTTGGCTCACTTGCTATCGAGTATTACCTGACGACATCTCTACGTGAAACCTGCCATTGTCCAAGCTATATGTAAGCAATCCTTCAACAAGCGCAATCATCACTAGTCGAAAATTTTAAACTTTTTGAAATTTCTTTGGTGCCCGTGGTTTTCGACTTCAGTGTGGTTAATTTTTCGCTTTTGGTTAAAATATAAGTACAATTGGGTCTGAGTGGAAATACTCTTTTATTTGTTTAGTCAGAAATGAAACATTTTACAGACCCTATTGGGAAAAAAATCCGCCTGAATTCTCATTGTCGAACGATAGAGCATTTTGTTAAACTTACATTCCTCCCTATCACGCCAAGTGAACGACTTTCTTAGAGATTCGCAGAGCATCATAGTCTCTTTCCAAGACCCTCATGAAGGGATCTCACTATTGGAAAAGTGTTCTTCCAGTATTACGTTTGTGATAGCTACCGTCAAACTTCCACCCTATGGTACAGCAGTTTTTGAATGACGATGCATGACGTTAACTAGATAAGATATCAGATTATTGTTATTTATTAGATGGTACAGAGAGTAGGCTTGCTAGTTTATGGGATATAGCGTATTTCTAATGCTTTTCCTGTAATTCTTTGATTTTTCTAACGATTTCCCGTTTTATGAAATGAAGCACAAATGATATAAATCCTCAAAAATTAATGAAAGTGCTCAATTAGTTTAATTTTACGGCTTTATGTGTTTAATCGATAATCGATTCAATCGCTGATGCAAAATATCTTTTTTCTTTGCTGTGACATCTTATTTTATAGAGATGTTTGATCACTGTATTCTGTCTTTCGTATTTTAGCAAAAGGTTGGCGAATTGCGAGTAATCGAGCAGATTGTATGAATGGTGATTTTCGACAACTGCATGTTCACACGCAATATTTCGAGTCACTCAACCAACTCTTAGATTCCATTTCTCCTTCATACCGTCAACGATTTGGCGAGAAACTCAACGAAAAGCTAAGCAATCTTGGGAAATAGAATTGATAGTGTGCTACGTATACTGGTTTGATTTGAATAAGGTTAGCAGTTGCAAACAAAATTTATTTTGACACGGTTTCTGAGTTTATGTAAACTTTTAAACTCACTCAAAATGAAAGTCTGTAATTTAAGTCCACTCATTTTTCCGTCATGTGTTTACTCTATATTTACATTAAGATTTTTTGGCTGTCAAAGAATGCTCTCATATATCATTTTCTTTCTTGGTGTCAATATTTCAATACCAGTAATAAGAATTCCCTCATTTGTAAAGTCTGTTAGACAGCCAGAAAGCAGCTATTTACTGATGTAGTCTTGAAAGTTGTTGGTCATCAGTAGCATTTTCTTAATAAGAAAACGGCTTTTATCCAACAGTCTCTTCTGCCAGGTGAAATTTTTCGCTAGAAATATGTATATTTTGACTGAATATATCTTTAAATTGATTACTCTTCCTTTCTCGACGCAATTCCATACAGTTTTTCAACTTTTGAATACTGTTATTAGAACGTATAACATTGTTTGTTTGATATCCGCGTTTAATTGATATTTTCATTTTTTCCAGTTTAACAATAAAAGGTTCTATTTATGGTAATCGATAATTTATAATTTGAGATTCATTGTTTTTATCTGGTATGGTATTCTGACTAATACATTTGTTCATTCGGATGAATTATTATTATTAATAACATTGTTGTTTTAATATTTTTACTATATAACACCATATAACGAGCATGAATCACCGGGTCTTTTCAAAAATTTACACTTTTTTCATTACAATAGTGGTTTCTTCTCTTTGTTGTATTTTCAACTAGGTTTTAGTCAGTGGAAGCCAATTTTCATTTATGTAGTCCATTCTTCCTTTCTAATTTTGCCACTTTTTGCTCATTGCTATCGGTTTTGCATTCGTGATTTGAATGTGATAAGAATTTGTTTAGAATACTATTTGGTCTATTGTAGTTGCATGTCGGGCATAATGGTGTTCGTTCGATGGTGGATCATACGAATGTTAACAGTATACGCACTGATCGTTCATGTGACTAGTACGTATGTTTGCATGTCTTTTCTTGTTACACGAAGGTTATGTTTATAATTCACATCGAATAATACATTGTAGGTGCTTCTTTTGGTGTAATGTCCATTGATTTTGGGAGTCAATTTCTAAAGGTATGATTATTATAAACATCAACGTCTTAAATGTATCAATTCCAGTTTCCGCTTATTTTCATGCATTCATATATTATAAAATGTAATGATTCAGGTGGGACTCATTAAACCAGGGATGCCGATGGAAATCGTACTCAACAAGGAATCTCATCGGAAGACGCCTAATCTATTGTTCATACGGAATAACGAAAGGTATTTATGTTTTTTTTGTAGTGTTAGGTAATTTAAAATTTTTTTAATGCCAGTACACATTATTAGCAATATACATGCAATTGCTCGTGGTATACATCATTAGTTTACATAAAAACAACAATGCAAAAGATTTCTGTTAGCATTCATTATTTCATTTCATAGCAACATTCGTAAGGTATTCAGTAACTCTTAAGGCATTTGTGACACCAGTTGTTTTTGTGTTACTTCGAAGTATTTGAAACATTTAGAATAAGAATGATAGTTTAGTAGATGTTCCAATAACAGATGGCGTTCCGCTCCGAGTATTGTATACAAAATAGTAATTTTTCATATTTTGTAGTGGTAGTTGTAAGTTGATTCGTATATTCCTTTCTTCTTGTATATGTGCACAAAGTTTTCTTTCATTCATGAGTGTCTCTGAAAGCATTCTTTATATATCTCCTAATCGATGATTCGTAAAGAATCTCTCTATGTGCTCCAATCTCTCTCTTAGTATACTGATATTTTTGATGCATATTTGGCCATGAAAAGTGTGCTCATGCTCTATCATCGTGCACCTTGACTCAGAAGCCTTTTGTTTTTTTTTTTTAACACTTCATAAATCTGGTCCCAGTGTCCCGATTAAGTATGAACAACGTAACACTTTTGTATTCATCAAAAATTCCATTATCCTCCAATCTCCTGGTTTTTTTGATAACGTAAATTTTCTGGGATTTCGACTCAGGTTTGAAAGAATATGCAAAAAATAAGGTACGGAATGCAAAACAATATCTAGAAAAATCATTTCTATACTTTTTTGTGTCATTGTAAAGTGCTGTTGTGGTGACCGTATCCCTTCAGACAGACTCATGTAATATTCATCGTTTGATTAGGTGGCGTAGTCCAGTACAGCTCAACCTCGAAAAAAAAAATTGATGCATTTTTTCGATGGTAATTAACTTTGTAATTATTTTCTATACTATTTATCGACAGCAATGGCTTCGAATATTGTGGTTGGTAAACAATATAACAATATAGTAACTTCACTGTTAATAAAGATGTAAGATGGAATTATGATCAATAAATCAAAGTGGAACAACTGTATAAAGCGTAGAAGCGTCTTGTTAATTGACTTTAAATAAATTGGAATTATTGAAACAGATACTCTTTTGCCCAATTATTCACAATTCTTCCATGCAAGGGCATAGATTAGGTCTACTAACTGAATCCTGTTAACCTAGATAGTTAAAGGCTCCTCGGGTCTTTAGGTTAGTAATAACTTCAGAAGTACTCGCTAGATCAGATTTGCGAGTGCCCTCTAGGCCTACGAAGGGTCTGAGTTGATTTGAAGTCTGCCATGTGGAAAAACTATTGAATATATTATTTAATCTCATCATCTGTCATAGACAGCAAATTTGAGAGTGTTAAATGTTTCATTTGCAAATAACGGTATGGTTAATCATCGCGCATTTATTTTTATTTCAACGTATTTTTCGGGTTTTGACCCTCTCAGGAGGGTATTGCTTTGCAGTTTTATGGAATCCTATAGCATTTTTTGTTAATATATAATCCTTCATCTATCTATTGAAAGGTACCAAAATCTCTGCATTTCAACATTTTTCTCAATTGAATTATTTAATATCTTGATTGTGACTTTGTTTAGCAGTACTCGAGGTTGGTAAACAGTGTTTTATTGAAAAGACAATACAACACAGAGACAGGCTAACCTTTCGGCAGAATCGCCTTCAATGAATTATTTAATTAAAGTAAGC
>KN716446.1:41160-52963 GCA_000816705.1 Dictyocaulus viviparus | reverse complement strand
CACCAGTTCGAGGCGAGAAGTACAAAAAGACCCGCGTGGCAAACTGCTTACGGCGAGCGTTAAGATATTCACTGCTATTGACACCACTACGATCGGCGCATCGGCCATTACACAACTTTTAGTGCATTGGCCAAGCGTCCACTGCAGCCTGGTCTATTTATTGATTCGACCACTCTTTACCAAATCAGTGCTAGTTGTTTTACCTAGATTCCTCTGGCACCAATTTACCGACCCTGGATGGATGGTGGGCTTGGTGAGCCTGGTGGGCAGGCGAGAACTGATTTGGGCCAACGTGTCACCGTGGCACTTCCACCACTGCGTCACTGAGCCTCCCTATATTCTAACATACATACCATAAAAACTGAGATTATCATAGTTGGAGCACTGGTGAATCTCTTTATCAGAACTGGGATAATCTCATATTCTTTCATCACAATAATAGTAATGGCTTCTCAATTACATTACTGCAAGCATTGTGCTATTGAAGATAATATTAAAAACAAAATCAAGATGATATTGTGGTGATAACAATAGTAGTAAAGACGACGTTCGACGTTTCTAACAAGAAATTTCATTTATTTGCTCATAAGTGTGGATGATTGAAAATACTCCTTGTTTATTTATCATGAATTAAAAACTACTAAACAATTTGATTATAATGCTTGATTTTTAACTTACATCGTTTAAAGCATTGATTTTTTTTAGGGCAGACGGATAACGATAGAATATCAAACTGTTACGGTTGCTGTCACTGTGAAATAACGTTACCTTAGGTGTGAATTTTCGTTGCATAGAGAGAAAATCTCGAGTAAGTTTTTCGGTGTTTATAGTCAAATTATTCAATTTAGTAGTAAAATAGTTTGATTGCGGCATGACAGAAACGAAGATAGAAAATAACACAACGAGGTACATCATCATCGTTGAGGAAGTGATATCTGAAATGAAGCTTGAAAAATAAACAGGTATGATATATCTTCAATTGATACGGGCACGTTGAAAACTTCACTGTAAATGTAGAAAATTATAGGAAAATCTGCGTTGAACATTATTTAGCAATTGAACGACGAATGTCAGATCAGTTAAAACAACAATTGAACAATTTGAAAACAAAGTGCAAATTCTTTGTAGAAGTGGATCGTTCGTCTCTCTCATTCTTCGAACCATTATTGAGTAAATATTGTAAGCTTGTAATGTATTCAAATATAGGATTCTTATTCAATTAACTGAAAACGAAGAATTATTCGTTTTGCAGGCCACCGGTTAATATTTAAGTGGAGCGGCTTCGCAAAACCTGTGAGCTTCAACTAGAAGGAATTTTCGAGGCACTGTTGTTTGGTTGGTTAGAAAAGTTATTATTTATTGCTTAGCACATAGACATTACATAGAAAATCTATACAAATCTTAATCACAACATATCAATCTTACTGAAGATTTATGGTATTTTCTTCGATCCTTTCTAGGCACCAGCGAATTTTGAACATTATTATGAGCATTTTGATGCCTAGCACAAATAAATACATATGAATAAATAAAACTGAAATTTCTACATGAATAGAAAAACGGCTTCGTTGTTTTAGAGTAAATTAATATGCAATAGGACTAGTTGTAGATCAAAGTGAAACACAGGAAAACTTAAAAATTGTAATTTTGTAAAATACGACGGGAATCATGGCGTAGTGTTCATTATTGTGAAGCTAGACCTCCTTACTGGTCGTTCGATTGGCACCAAAAAAAGTATTGGCTTTTTTGCCAAAGCTTTTCTTTAAACGGAGGTGTTGAGAAAAATTATTTTCTAATTTGCATCGTTTGTTGCTACAACTAAATTGATAATAAAAACAAAAAAGCAAACTCTATAGTGATCCCATGTATATAAAAAAAGCGAAAAAGCGAAAAAAAAAGAAAATATTGCGAGACAACTAGTAAACAGGTGCTCTTTAGTGTAATGAGGTATACCTTACCTAACTAGGATGTGATTATAATGAAAACTGAGTTACGACAAATGTGTTATAAGCGAAGAAACACGATCCGAATTCATGTGAAAGTGTAGTTGTGAACCTAAGTCGTTTAAAAAGATAACAAAGCTTAAACTGTTAGCTAGAATCCAATCCCGCGCAACAATACTGCCCTTGCACTGCACTGAGTCAATGATGCTACTGAGTTCGATGAATGAATGGTTAATTTTGCATGAAACAATAGAGCAGTTTATAATTAGCACGGTATAAAAAATTCATAACGTTTTATATAAAGTTCCAATTTTCCAAGCCAATAGTTAGTTTTCCCTCAAGCTAGTTATGTTGATACCTTTCCGTTAACTGCCATACCCAAATGTAAATCTGGATAACGTGGATTACTGGTGATCGTTTATAAAAGTCAGGTGTGCGCAGGCAAACCTACCATTTCACTTTATAAAATGCAAGAGTAGTCCACTTCATATCTTTAGCTTCAAAAATTTACCCACTCGCTTACGATTCCTATCCAGAGGCTATTGTTCTTAAGAATTGTGTGAACATTACGCCTAGCGACCCTTCTTTCTGCTTAGTTAACATCAAAATCTTGGAGATATAAGTTAAGGCTAATCGTAGTGTCAAAAAGATGATCCCCACATTTGTTGTCTCACATCCCCACATTTGTTGACAACATTCGCGACACTTCTACATATTCATCAAGACACTCATCTCCTTCAGCAACGCTTGGTTGAAGTGACGTCCATCACATAGTTTAAACATTTTGAAATATGTTTCTCGTAGGGCTTGGGTGGGACAGCGAACACATGACTTGCTCCATAAACATCGGTTTCTTGAGGCTTAACTTGGAATCAATTTCTCCGACAGCTTTATCAAAATTGGATGAAATTTGTTGTCATGTCTAATGAGCACAGTATCATCAATGGCCCAGAAGCTGATATTTTGACAGTCGAGCTTTATTCCTATATCATTCCATTCATATCGTCCTAGTTGTACTTGTTGTATGAAGTGGGGATCGTGACGCGTCCATGACTATTTTTGTCCTCAATGAGTCGTACGCTTTCCTAACATGGATAGAGATAAATAGTATTGTGTATTTTCACATGGCAGCGATAACTTCATACAACAAAAACGATAACTTGGACGATTTGGACTAGGACGACGACTTATGTGGCTATCTGAGTAAGTCCTGAATCCTTTCGATAATCTTGCTTGTTCGTGGGTCTGTTTTCCTTCGCTTAACTGGTGTGTAAAGTGTGTATGCAACAGACAAGCATATTTGGCGTCAGTTTTTACCGACCATCTCCCTTTCTGTCTATCAATGCGATTTTGATATTTTCCCCTTAACTTAGAACTTTTTCATCTTGATAGATAGTGAGTTGAAAGCCGAGTTGTTGTATGGGTGAATGCATGCGATTAATTCGCCAGCCGTTCTGGTTAAATCTTATGTGGCCCGGAAGCACTACTACGATCTACCGTCAAAATTGCATGTCGGGTTTAAAAAAAAAGCAGGACATTAGGAGCAACAATCGTTTTTGGCCTTTCATCGTTACAGTATACAAATACAGCTCTCATAACGGTGTAAATTGAGAATGAATAACCTAATCGGCGATCATCCTAATTCGGTTATTAGCGAGACTTGTGTGCGCGTAACGTTTACCATCCTCAGCTGCTCCAACCATTATTTTACCAGCTATTTTACTACCTCTTTGAGGTTTCCTTCGGTTGTTCTCTGCAAGGTCATTCAAGGCCAAAATTGGTATTTGCTTGCAGCTTCATCTACTTCGTTTTTGAGTATAAAGTCGGAAGTTTATCGAGGCATGCGTGTCTCACTGATTTCTGAGATTTTTTCAATAGCAGTATACTGCTTATACTTTCCACCATATTGACAACGACACTGATTTAGAATATCTATATCGATGACGTTCCAAAATTTCAATTTGAGCTATTTTTTGTGTTTAACGAACAACATAATTGATTAACTGTCTTAGCTTGAACTATTTCGCTCTATTTCGTTAAGTCCTACTCTACGTGAAATCTATCCCATAATTCTACAGTCGAATATATTTTGGCCTAAGTGGGAAGGGGGTGAATCACTCAGTAAAAGTCATTGTGTATCTGCCTTAAGACACGGGTAACTTCAGAAAATGGATTCTTTGATTCTGCAGTGCTGGTCGACTCATACCTTTTGCATGCACATAGGTACATCTATGTACGAGTATGCATAGGTGTATACGAATTGCAAGCTAGCCCGACGAGCCGGACCAAAAATCCACACTGAGCAACTGGGAAACACATAGGAAGTGCTTAGGGGTCGTCTCCAACAAGTAAACTTTAGTCCACTCATTTGATGGACTGGCAGGCTACGCATAAGTAAAACAAACATTCTAATAAATCTGAAATCCTCGAAATGGTTCTTCAAGCCAGCCGTGGAAAAGCAAAACACAGTAAAAAAATGGGCTTAATTCACCTGACCTCGAAAGAGCTTAGGTACGACAGTGTCGGGTAGGATGAGTACGAACAGGCTGTTAAAATCTCGATCCAAGCTAAGCTGTTTAACTTGAAAGGACTAAGAATACGAAGTGCATATACAAAGCACTAACGCTGCATCAGAATTCTCTATCGAACATTTTCTGAGGCGTGCTAAGAAAACAGTCATCAAACTGGCCGAAGCGAGAAGATACCAATCATCAAGCGTTATTTTCAAGAAGAACTGTCCCTTGAAAAACGCGATGGCAGAAGTGTCGGTGGCACAGGTGTTCTCGTCAATTCAAACTTGTTTATAAACACTTATTTGAATAACCAACGTCACGGATCGAATGCTTAATATTGAAAATAAGTGGTTCAATACCAGCTTTAACAATCTTCATCGCCTACGCTCTTACTTCAGACTACGATGGAAATAAAACCGGAACATCCTATATGGACTTCGAAAAGTTCTATGAAAAAGGCCACACATTCTACAAGGTTATTGTTGGCGATTTTTATCCAAAATTGGCCGTATAAGAACGCCAAAAGAGCATAACACGGACTGGAATGGAACGAACTGGAGTCCGCCATGGTAAACAAGATGGTTTATGGTAACTTACAATTTTAAAAATCTTTATCTCATCGATGGACGTGGTAGTCTTTCAATGGCTTAGTACCATTATAAAATTGACTTAGTCATAGTAAATAAAAGGTTATATCTCAACGGATGTCGCAGTTGTCCCAAAGTTTCACACGGGATCCGACCACCACCTTCTTCGAGCCAAATTTTTCATCACACTCAAAAAAAACCTTTTTTTGAAAAGCTGAAAGAGAAAGCTGCTTTTTGAAAAACGAAACCCAAAATCAAAAAAAAGGGTTCGGATTTATATAATTAATTGAATAGTTCTTGCCAGCGAGAATCGTTTGAGCATAAAAGAATATCTCAAAGAGTGAAGATCAGAAGTGATGGATGGAGCATCAAAAGGTAACAAGTTCATTCGCTACGCATTCCTATGCTTCACAAATCATATGACGAAACTAACTGCTCTTGGACGGCAGGACGGAGCACTTTCCTCTTTCAGAAGCACTCAGCTGCAATTACTACTCGGATTTATTTGGTAGCTGCATTCGTTTATTCTCATGTGAAGAGAAGAATGACAATTATATTGATCCAAACATTCTCTATTCAAAAATCCAGCATGCCATTTCGTTAGTTCCTACAACTCTCGGGCCAGATGGAATTTGACTAGGACATCTGAAGAATCTACTTTTGGTTTTTAATAGAGCAGTGGCTCGACGAAGAACAACCACGTGAGCGAGAAGAGTTTCGAAAAGGGCTTAACACAGTGGATTATATTCACGCAATCACAAGATTCATAGGAGTATCACAATAATGTAAGAAATCACTTTGTTTCAACTTCATGAATCTTGGAAATTTTTCGATTTTGTAGATAGAGAAGTGATCATGGAAGCGTTATTAAATCAAGCGCTTCCGATTTCATATATCAATATTCATCGCGCGTTATACGGGAATTTAATTACCGTAACTACACATTTCATAAATTGAACGTCATAAACATTAAAAGAGAGCTTCGGCGGGGCGATACAATTATTCATACCCACTCTTAAGAACAACATGCGAAAATTGGAATGGAATGTTTTGAGAGAGGAAATCAACGGTCGGCAACCACCATTTTCGCTTCCCCTATTACATCGTATTCATTACACCTAATATCTAGCAAGCGAAACAAATGTTAGCTTACTCCGACAGTGCTTGTGAAGACATTGAGTTGGAATCCAAGAATTCCCAGTTACTCTCAACGGAAAGAAAATTTGAGTCATCTGAGAGTGGTAAAGCTATGTGTATCTAGGTCGTGAAGTCAATATGATAAATAATATAACACCAGAGCTCAACAGAAGAGAACGAGCGGCTTGAAGAACATATAAAAGCATTGAGGGCATGGGACGAGGACAAAGAAGACAAGGCTCCGAGCCCACCTTTCTAATAAGACGGTTCTTTCTGCCTTAACGTATGCTTCGGAAATTACGAAAGCAGGATGAACGATCAATGAGCGCAATACAACGCTGTGTAGAAGAGTGATGCATGGCGTTCTTTGTGTCACACAAGGGAAGATGGAATACGAAGTACAGACATACATCAATGAACAAAAATGAAAGGCCAGACACGCATAAGTATGTATGATGACATGACCTGTAAATGGCTGGATGCCACTGGACATCGAACGAAGAGCAGTAAAAATAAAAGTTTTACTGGTGCCCAAACTTCTCTGTAATTTATCAACGGAGATCCAAGTGATCCAGTAGATGCATTTTGGAATGTAGTAGCAAATATTTGCCATTTCCATTTCAATTTTTCACTGCTCACTCGATAACTGCTCTGGTGACATAGTGATGACAACCATTCATATCATTCGTATATCACACCAGTTAGCAGAAGGTATTAAAGCAGATGAGGTTGCATTCACTTATAACCTTTCCGGTGTATTTTGGTCCATCTGTAGTCGTTTTTTTCCTATTTTGTGACATCTACGTACGTCTATTTCATAGAGTGGTCGAAGTGTCAGTCCACATCTCTACCTCATAAGAAGATGTGTATCTTAAAGGTTAGCACGGAGTTTTGGACTTGTTTGCACATTAATAGCTTCTTCAATTTGCTCGAATGCGACTCACCCCACTCTTCTTCGGTCTGGTCACACTTCATGTTCTTCTCCACGTTCAATGGTCATCGAAGGTACATTTGTGAAGTGTTCTCTCTAGTATCAAAAATCTATTTAGATCATCTTATTGCTGCTCACAACATGATCCGTTGTAAACCAGGTTATTATGGTCCTGTTCATGCTCAGTATAACATAACTAGTATTTGGTGGAATAAGGTGGATGCTGTGATCCACAAGCCCAATTAACTTCTAATTTTGGTAACTAGACCTTTATTTTAGTATGACATTAAAAATAATGCATAAAGATTAATGCGAATATACCAAGAGTAAAGTGGGGCGCAGTAGTTGCAATGCTACAGCAGCCCCCACTGCTGTACACCAGCCTGGGCCTACCAAACTTGCTATCCTTCCGGAATCGGTGAACTGGTGCCAGAGAGATCTGGATAAGCCAAACAGCACTGACTTAAGTCACTGTATACACCAGGCTCGCATTCAACCACCTTCACGATATCACGTTGAACACGAATGGGTAGGCGCATGCGCCCCTAGAAATCGATCAACGCCAAATTTTTATCTATTATATCAATGGACAGCTGATAATATAATGAGATTATGATGGACAACTACATGAGTCTGGGAATATACAATAAAGCAACAATAACTAGTGAAATGCAGGTGAAACATGGGTGCGTTGGAAGTATGAGTGAAAAGTATGAAGTAGGTGCTTACCGAACTGCTAATGTAGAGATGGACGGAGGAATTAAGATGTTGAAGAAATGTCCTTTTTAATCCCTCAGCGAGTTCCTATCAGATGGTCATGCTAGAACCTAATCGAAATTTTAGGATTCTAATGCCCTTTTCGATTCCGATATTTGCACTTATAGGCCGGTGGTTCGAAGAAATCAATGAACAAGTACTTTCATAAAAGTCACATTTATACTGAATTTATGTCTGGGTGTTGAAACTGAGAAGAAAATTCTTTAACCTATACCATAATACCAATTGTTATTACGTACCAAATATATGAAAAAAATCGGCACTTATCAAGAATCTCCTCAATATGTTATCAAATCTTTTTTCACGCTTCGTTATGTTCATTTCAGTCCACGGATGTCGTCTGCTTTCCTGGTACCATGTTCCATCAATATATTCAAATAATCGTGTGACTTCATTATTCACTTCATAAAGAAGAAAGTGGTTAAATTGGAGGTGGATGCTTTGTACTGTCAGCTGAGCTGTGCGACTCCTGCTGACGTTTACACGGTTCGGTTGAGTAGTAAACTCTACTGCAGTAGGGTGCGGTGCTGCCACGCGACTTTCCCACGTTTTATTGAGATAGACCGACCGTGGGAATAGTGCTCATCGTTTCAATCTATAGATTAATTTAGGTTCGCTACTAGTGTAATAAACGTGTTAGTTGAATGATATTGCTTCATCTGGTTGGAAATTCGTTAATTCGGAAATGAAAAAATTAAAGGAAATTCGTTATCTTGTAAATAATGTTTACATAGCAGAAGCTAAAAAGGAGTATCTCTTTGTCAAAATTCTTTTCTTGTATTTTTTGTGCTTTCAAGACGTAGGGGAAGAGACATGTAGTACCGAAACCTATTCGAGTTGATTAGCCTCCAATCACCACGATATCATTGTATTGTTTCTTAAAGTAGCACTACAGCTAAGGAAGTACACATGTCACATTTCTATTATACCAGCGTAGTCCCTAATGTAGAATAAGATTACTGTAATGAGCAATGAAGCATTCATTCATTGTAATTTCTCTGTACAGTTAAAATTGCATAAATTAACGTAGTAACCTATTTTTAATTGGAAGCTTTCATGAAATACGAAAATGACACAAACTAGTTCATAAAATAACAGTATTTACTTGATTATTACCATTATTTACTCCTACTAACTGCATAATTTTTTCGTTAAATTAAGAGTTTTATTGGAATTAATCAATCTTCTAAGTTGAATTTAACAATTGTGATTCGTTATCATGACTGTGTCCAATTTTGAAATAAACATTTGCCTCATTCGGTTATCGAATGGAGTTATTGGACAAGTGATAGATTTCAGAGATCAATGAGTTGTAATGAATACCTGTAGAGCATCGGGATTGGCAAAGAAACTGAAAGAGCCGATAAATCATAGAGCATCACAGTGCGAATAGAGAGGATTTTCCTATTTCTCGCCTCTTATATCAACGTATTTCTATTCATTGATGATAAGATGGTATTACGAAATGAGAGATAAGCTGAAGATGAAGAATGATAAAAATATAGAATGACTCAGAAAATAAATGGCAAACCGAATCAAATCTGTGCTAAAAAATAGAATAAAAGAATTTCATGTTGTTTCATTCAGAAACAGAATTTTTAAAGCTCGTAGCTTATAGGAAAATCGAATACTTTTTTTTCTTAGTCAAAACTATCTGGATTGGTTGGTCAAAATTTCCACGTAGCGGTTCCTCTGTGTTTTACAACTTAAAATTGTTGAATAATAGATTTTCTGAATTGTTTTCAATAACAAGAATTATGGAAATGCTACAATTTCTCCTCTGTCATTCAATGCCTCAGTCTATGAGGTATGCGAGGGCTTGCAATCGTTAGGATCGAACAATATTCAATGACGACATTTTCGGATTTGAAATTTCTTCAGTGTTTGTAGAAGAAAACGAAATTACTATACAACTGAAACTCCGCGAAAAGCCCGCATACTTCAACATGTTCAACACTTCGTCGGTATTTACTTTTCTAAATGACGTTGTTATACATGAACGATATTTCTTCAATTAAGTTATTTATCATAAGAATTTGAGGTATCAGAAAACGTTCGAAATTATTGAACCTCACAAAGGAAATGATCAAAAATAAAGCCAAAAAAAAATCATGAAGAGTTCCAATCAATCAAGGTAATATAACTTCTGTACAGAAACAGAGAATTCACATGTTGAAACGATTCTCCTTGAAGACGAAAGAATGTACGAGTTATTAAAATTTTGCGAATTCATCAATGCACGACGTTATTTCTTACTATTCAAGAAGTTGTTATTGATTTACAACAAGTATTTATGCAACTAACATGTCGATTGTGTGGTTCGGTGTATTCGACGACGTGCGCTGTCCTCAACGTCACGTCACCGATTGTTGTTCCTCGAACCTCTCATTGCTATAACACCACATTTACTAAAATATCTACCATGTAGACAAAATATCTACCGTATATTCACCATTTCACTTTCGTTAACTTCCAAAATGATGACATAGTGAATACACACGAATCAGCTTATGTAGAGAATACTGCTTAACGCAAAGCTCAATTTGGAGGAAAACCGAAGACTAAACTAATGTTGGATTACCATAACTACCATCATACTAAGCTGATTCGTTTCAAAGTCTCAGAAAGCTTTGATCTTGGAAAAATTTAGCGATTTGAAGCTATAAATAGACTATTTCCAACTTCAATTCACTGCCTAGAGTTCATTATGATCAATGCGAAGAATTATTTTGATTGTTGTGATCGAACGAATGAGGAAATGTGAATGTAAATATAGAATTATTCAAGAAATTATGCAAGGCTAAACAATAACAAAAATTTGATTGAGAACTTTAGAAGTGGTAGATTGAGCTTGAGATTGAGATTTAGAAGTGGTAACTTTACAGGGTTGAGCGACGTTACAGGAACAATTGAATAAGAAAACTACTCATCCAACAAGCTTGCAACCTGAGATTGTTGTCAGTAGACGCCAAAAAAAACTAAGACGATCGTCAAAGGAACGTTGTGGAAATACAAAATAACATGAAGAATATTCATGTCACTCAAAGTGAAGCAAATGTCATCCTTGAAACCATTAGAATGTATCCAGCATTAAAGCTGTAGAGAAGTAGAAATGCAAAACGAAAGGCTACTAAGGGTAAATTTTCCACATGATCAATTCTGAATACTGGCGGGCGTAGAATATTTCGTTTCATACCAGAATTCATCTTAAAATTTCTTCTAGTTTCAATTACATGTTGTTCCACCAGTTCTACACTACACGTAGTTCAATTAGTTTCGATGATTTTTAATAATTTCAAAACAGCAAGATCATGAATAGTTATGGTAATCGTTATGACTGATCACAAATACAGAATTCATATATAAAACAGATGGACCGTTCCACCGACACTATCAGATTTGCAAATTTTGACATCTACTTTCTTTCGTCTAATAAAGAAATGTTTCAAAGAGAAAATACTTGTCATATCGTAAGAAGTCAAAAACGTAGTGTTTCGCCTAAAAACATTGACAACCATGTAAGCCATTTTGAAACTCTTCAGTGCTCATGGAGAGTTGAATACTGCCTTTCGAAATATTTGATGACGTTTGTAATAGGCGTGAATACCGGTTGAAGTGGGTCGACACAGGCAGTTCAAAAGGATTAGCGATTGTTTGCGCGGAACTGTAGGAATGCTACGGCGAGACTCGTCCATAACAAGAACAGAAGAGGTCGGAGTTGAAACAGCGTCAAAAAATTCAATTTGATATTCAGCTAATCATTGCTGAAAGTCGTACGCTTTTGCGTTGTATTTATTGAGATCTTAACTCTTAGTTGAATACGCGTCAATCACTTTACACAGCAATCAAATAAAAAAAAATTGTGAGGATCGTTGGTGCTTAAAAGAAATTTTATAGATGCGAGTATTCAGTTCG
>KN716446.1:6529-41060 GCA_000816705.1 Dictyocaulus viviparus | reverse complement strand
GGTAGATTGAGCTTGAGATTGAGATTTAGAAGTGGTAACTTTACAGGGTTGAGCGACGTTACAGGAACAACTGAATAAGAAAACTACTCATCCAACAAGCTTGCAACCTGAGATTGTTGTCAGTAGACGCCAAAAAAAAAAAAACTAAGGCGATCGTCAAAGGAACGTTGTGGAAATACAAAATAACATGAAGAATATTCATGTCACTCAAAGTGAAGCAAATGTCATCCTTGAAACCATTAGAATGTATCCAGCATTAAAACTGTAGAGAAGTAGAAAAGCAAAACGAAAGGCTACTAACTAAGGGTAAATTTTCCACATGACCAATTCTGAATACTGGCGGGCGTAGAGTATATCGTTTCATACCAGAATTCATCATAACATTTCTTCTAGTTTCAATTACATGTTGTTCCACCAGTTCTACACTACACGTAGTTCACATAGTTTCGATGATTTTTAATGATTTCAAAACAGCAAGATCATGAATAGTTGTGGTAATCGTTATGACTGATCACAAATACAGAATTCATATATAAAACAGATGGACCGTTCCACCGACACTATCAGATTTGCAAATTTTGACATCTACTTTCTTTCGTCTAATAAAGAAATGTTTCAAAGAGAAAATACTTGTCATATCGTAAGAAGTCAAAAACGTAGTGTTTCGCCTAAAAACATTGACAACCATGTAAGCCATTTTGAAACTCTTCAGTGCTCATGGAGAGTTGAATACTGCCTTTCGAAATATTTGATGACGTTTGTAATAGGCGTGAATACCGGTTGAAGTGGGTCGACACAGGCAGTTCAAAAGGATTAGCGATTGTTTGCGCGGAACTGTAGGCATGCTACGGCGAGACTCGTCCATAACAAGAACAGAAGAGGTCGGAGTTGAAACAGCGTCAAAAAATTCAATTTGATATTCAGCTAATCATTGCTGAAAGTCGTACGCTTGTGCGTTGTATTTATTGAGATCTTAACGCTTAGTTGAATACGCGTCAATCACTTTACACAGCAATCAAATAAAGAATTGTGAGGATCGTTGTTGCTTAAAAGAAATTTTATAGATGCGAGTATTCATTTCGTCCATTACTGTTGCTAGTGACATCGACTTTGGTTGAGAAATTGCGTTTAGCTACTTTCAAACAATTTCTTAGTCCTGAAATTATTAAAAAGTACTACGATATGCTAAAAAAATCATTTTTTGACATTTTCCCTCACAGTATCGAACGTGTTGTAACTTTTGATTATTCAAATAGGAAACATTCTATTTACCTTATAATAAATAATTTTATGTTAACATTATGTGTGATAATAAAGCACAACTCTGGATGTCGGATCTGTATGACTTTTGAGGAACTGATTCATTTGCAACGAGTTAATGAAAAA
The DNA here is from genome assembly GCA_000816705.1 of Dictyocaulus viviparus. NCBI lineage: Eukaryota > Metazoa > Nematoda > Chromadorea > Rhabditida > Metastrongylidae > Dictyocaulus > Dictyocaulus viviparus. The sequence goes on along the minus strand of KN716446.1, from coordinate 39,674 downwards.
GCTACACTAACTAATCATTGTAATTCGCTGGTGAGGTTTCAACTGAACTCATAGTAGAACTACATAAACAATTAGTGCATATTACGGTAAGTTATTATTGGAGGCAAATAGGTGTTGTTCAACCAATCATAGAGAACATGAAAAAGGCGCTTATTTTGATGATTCAATGATGCTATTCAGACTACAACCACATCAATAGAAAGATTTATGAAACCGATAGAGGTCATGCGATTGATTACCACAAAAAAACATTTTCCGAGTTCAAAAAAGTGCTGCAGGCTAATCAGATGTGTGCGCCAAAGATTAAAAGCACATTGACTCAATTTGGAGGAATAATTATAAAGGTACTGCTAAACGCCTTCTAAATGGATTATCTATAATTCTCGCTATACTTACCAAGAGATTAAAAAATTCAAATTTTTTCCAACCATAATTTAGATTTAGATTTTATAAAAATTAGATTAATACTCATACTCCTAAATTTTATACTTTTTAACATTTTCATAGATACGCATAGGGGTTGAGGTAAGTCTATTATATTCCGTAAGCAACTGCAACTGTCTAAAATCATGATGAGTGTTATGTTTGTGAGGTTGTGAGTTTGTGAAGACGTAGTGGTGCACTCATAAAAAAGCACTTTCTAGTGTTTTCAACATAAATCCTGTATCAAATTGTATTCAATACCTTGAACTGCTTGAAGGTGTTTTCATGTGAATAGCTGTGTTGTGTTTTCATTAATTCACAAACGTTTCTTACTTCATTAAAGATTTTGTGGCTTGTAGGCGGATGTAAGCTTACAGTATGAAAAGATTGTAACAATTCTTTTTACCAAAAAGAAAGCCACTGACATTTTACACTTTTTTTTTGTTTTACTGACATACAATTTCATATTGCACATGAAGAAGGGTAAGCTTTAATGGGATGATTTGTGCGCATCATCATTCATTGCTGTTCAAGTGAGGGTTGTTCGAAACCAGACACCTTTTTGTGCCTCACAGCGGTATAACTGAGAATAATCTTCGTTCTGCAAATTTCTATGCAACAAACAATATCTGCATTATAAAATTTAAAACAGTCGAACAATACAATATCACAAAGAACTTTACTAAAATTGTAAAAAACACACTAATATAAAAATGAAGCAGTTTCAAAAAACTTTAAAACCCAAGTATGAAGCTACTGAAACGAGTATACGTCATACTCGAATTAGGGACGAATCAGTCAAATACCTATAATTACCAACAGTTGACAGCATAGACTTGGACCAATTTACATTTGGTGAGCTTAAAAGAAATTGATAAGACTTGAGAAACCACTGAGTTGCAATGGTGAAATGGTGAAGACTTACCGTAAGAATTAACAGTTACTAGAATTAACAAAAAACTAACATAACAAAGCCTCTAAAATATACTTCTCTCAGTAAAGATAACGAGAGATTTCTCCAATACGATATGATTAATGTTTACATTGATCCGCAGAAGGAAAGCATCTAACCGTAACTCAGCTTGGTTGCTTGGATTCATTTGATCTACTAGGAAGAGCCCAAAATAAAAAAATACCATCATCACCAACATTTATCACAATATCATTCATTTAGTATTTCCATTTTCAAAAAACGATTAAAACGAACTTTAAGTCCTTAACTACGCAAGTGTGAGATCCTCACATAGCAAAGTGCTATACCAAAATAAAATTTAATTATCTGATAAATTTAAGTGTTCTAAAAGACATCGTTGAAGCACTTATATTCAACACTAAGTTGAAACGATACTAAATTTGCGTCAGACTTTTTGATAGGCTAAATGGAAAATAATGCGGTTCTCAGGAATCCAAAACCTAAGACCACAGAAGTTGAAATTCTCAAACAATTCCTGGCTAGTTTTCTGGAAAGACTTCACATTAAATTCACTTGACCATATAATATTTCTCAGCAGAAAAATTTCTAGATGGTTTACCGTATCAACGTGTCTGGGAGGTATTCCTAAGATTTCCGCTATGGAAAGTTAAGCAAGGGTATGCTTACAAGAATCGTCAGTCTTCATAAAATGAAGTCATGTGAAGGCAAATTTCTCTGATCCATAAATGTCGGTAACTGTCTTTAGTAAAGATCATGAGACGGTTAGGCAGGGCTATTTTAGCAATCCAGGAAATTGAAGCTGCACCAGCAAAAGCCGGCCCAAGTACACCGCTGGCGCCAGCCAGCTGGACGCATATGTCTTTGACATCGGGTGGCAAGGCCGGTGACAATCGGTCAAATTTCAGGCCAACGTGACGTTGAAACTGAATCTGAATGAAGATTTTTTAACGACAAATGAGCAAGGGAACATTCGTTATCAGTGGATAAAATGTGGTATTGCTATGAAGGTCTTATACACGAAAGGTCGGTTGTGTTAGGAGTGTCGTACACGATCCCTTCCTCATTTAGCCAACCATCTCCAACCACGGCGCCAAAAGAAAATCAGCTTCATTAATTTCTATGCAATAAGTAGTGCAGCTGAATAGAGTGAATTAGACGCATTTAACAATAGTTCATAAAAATTTACCCAAAACAAAAAATGCTATCATAAAACTGAACGCAAACTGAATTGGAACGACGAAAGAAAGCCATGGGATCGGAAAGCTTGGATTAGGAAATCGAAAACGAAATGGAGATTCTTTTGCGGCACTCTTGCTTGCATCTTCAATGGAACTCATTTTTTGTGAAGAAAAAACACTGCCAAAAGACATGAGAGCCGTCAAACGAAACCACCAGCGCAAAGATCTATCATATTTTTACTAAGAAAAAGTCGTTCACTGGACCTGATCAGAATCATACGTGAAGATTCGTTTCAGAAGAGAGCTAGAATAAAAACCTGTCATCGCACGAAAAGAAAAGAAATTGTTAACGGTGAAAACGTTCTTAATGATATCCTTTCCACACATTACTGGCAAAAGTAGGAAGAAGACTGAACCGCAAAAAATGAGCTGCTTGTAAAAGGACTGCAAGAATGTACTGAGTATGCTTCACTTGAAACTTCACATAATTATGAAACGTGAGTGTGCTGAAACTCATTCGCTTCTCAATACAGTTATTTAAGAATTTCTCACCACTGTCCAAGAAATAATTCACTGAACTTTTTTCAACAGCTCATCATACAAGGCTGCATAAAATGCTTCACTTCCTACAATATACTTCCAGTGGTAATGAGAGAAACAATTAATCACCGAATCAAAGATAAATGATGTGGCTGTTAATGCTCTCAGTATTTCATCATTTTCACCACTATCAACCGCTTCAACCAGTGTATCTGTTTTATTTCGAGACTCGCTTCGAACCGAAGACAGTTATCTTGTTGTGATGCTATGTGGGTTGACTAACAATTAACTTATATGTATATATATTTTCTTAAATTTATACTTGTTTTTCACTTCTACCTCTTCAATGACATGTGTGACATTGGAGGCTCACCAGAAAAGTGTTCGCTACCAGTAATGGAGGATTCAAGTTCCGATGAAGAAGGAGTTGTTCTACGTCCCATTCATTGGCTAATAATTGTCGTATATATTGCATCACTTACGCTAGGAACAATCTATTTACACAAACAGCTGCCAGATCCTTTACCTCCAAGTCAAGGTTCGTTTAATGAATTGCTATGACAATGTCAAAAATATTAAAATACTTCCAATCAACACATCAATGCTCCGCTCTGACAAGATGGTCACCGGCCATTGTGATCTGATTATCAACTAAGTTTTTTCAGAATGCAGACATTTTCTTGAAACGGAATATCAGAATCTAATAATTAAATAGCATCTCAATGCTTATTCTAGGTAACAACCATTTCTCAGAGCTTCGAGCTCGTAGACTACTTTTCCAATTGTCAAATATTGGTCCGAAGCCGGTCGGTTCAGAGGCATGCGAGCATACAAAAAACCATTTATTATTTGAATTGAGGTATATCGTTCTTCATAGAGATTTTATTGCATAGGCAAATTTATGATGACGTTTTGTACAGAAGCAAAAAAGGAGCATGCTCATTTATCCATGCTATCAATTTTATAGGAAAAACTAATGGACATTGTCAACGCTCTGGAAAATTGCTCAAGTGCTACTCCCAACATTACCACACTAACTTTTCGTCAGCTTAGTGCTATTTGCTGTAGATCATTATAATGTCAATCACATTGTTGCTCTGCTTTATTCAGTTGGATGGATGGCCCATATTCACGGTGCTTAACAATGTCCATTCGTTTCTCACACGATTCTCTTCCACAATGTTAGTTTTTTAACACAAACGTTGATTCTGATGGCTGTGTGAACACAGATATTTGACGGTAATATCAATCACGTCGATCCATTTTGTAAATAGTTTCGAATTCTTCTGGGTACCATTCTATAGTTATTTTCGGCTATCTGGTATTGTCTCTTCTCACTTTATAACCAGCTGTTTAGCGGTGTTGTATGTAGTAAAGAAAAAAATGAACAAAGTAGCACTGCGGCAATATGAAGCGCTATAACAACAATAAATAAGATAAAGAATAAAGAAAGGAATAATAGCTGGATTTAGACCAAGAAGCAAGAAGCAAAAAGTGGAGAAGTATGGGATAGTACTTTTATGGATAAGGACCTCTTATACCCCTAATATTTACATGCGTTATCATATAGTACAGAGATAAGATCAAGTGAAGCGGAGTACATATGAATCATATAAGAATCATGAGTATGTGGAAACCTTCACAATATAAAAGCGGTCGATACGTGTAATGGAGTACAACATAGATAGAACATATCCTTCAAAGAGGAGAATATTTGCCACAGTCCCATCTATGTTTCACTTTTAACACGTATTCCTATGGATCTTGAAGATGTGATAATTTTCGGAAGCTTGTACTGCGAAGACTAGGCTGATTCTGTGTTTGCCGGCCATATTTAACAAGCCACACTTCAAGTGCCTTGTGAGTAGTTCGTGAAATCCTTGACGCGGTTGAAGTATCGACCAGTCTTGGAGGTGTAGCAGAGCGTCGGAAAAACTGTGGAAATCTTCGGGTCTGTTAATTGATCAGTGAGTTTTTTAAAAGTTTTGATACAGCCGTTGCTGCTCTCCGTCTGCTGTGTAATTGACATAGACCAATGCTATAATTAGAAGTTGCTTTTGCTGTTTGCGTTGAAAGTTAGCACTTTCATCTTATGTTGTTTTTGGATGCTATTTGTCCTGTCTAAATATATTCTCTTAGTAGTACGAATTCAGTTGTTCAGTTTGCTAATGAAGTTTAGTTAATTTCTGTTAGAAGACTTGCTCTATGTTTCAGAAGCCGTCGGGGAAATGTGCGAGTTCAAAGATTTATTGTGAAACGATTTCTTCTTCCTTCATCCTTATTTTTATTGTGAACGGTGTTTGATATTGAGTATTTCATACAACATTTATATTTTTACATCAACAAAGGGAGAACTCTCTGTTTCTCTTTCTTTCACTTACTCCCAATGAGTACTGCGAAATTCAAAAATTTTCTAAATTACGCCTTTCTAGAGTGAGAGTTTTCCGTGTAGATAGCCTCCACCTCAACAATTCTTTGACCTTTGTTACCTTACTTGTTTATACCCATCGCTGCAGTTTTTTTGTATTAGCCTTTTGAACACGTCCATCTATCTTTCACGGTGGGATATTTGTCTGACAATTCTTCTTATTGGCTGTTCTCTTTACATCGCATTTCTGCACAGTTATTTAAATTTGAAGCAAGACTCATGTAGTGCTGAGTAGCCGTCTGGCTTGATATTATGCTAGCGGCTTATTTTAAGCCGTTATATGGGTAGTTCATAAAATTCATGGTGTAATCAAGGAGTTCACACAAGTGAGAGAGGGAATACGAAGTTCCGATCTACTTCAACGATCGAAAATCAGAGACGCAGTCGTGAACGCCAAGCTTTTGAAGATTAGGTGGGCCGGACACGTGATGCGCATGGATGATGACCAGTGGACGCAAGCTGTAAGTGATTGGATTCCACTGGACATCAAACGCACTGCAGGAAGACCACCAGCCCGCTGGTCTGACCTCTTCACCAAGGCCCTAGAAAGGGATTATGATGCTCAACGAATCCCTAGAGCGAAAAGAATTCACTGGACTACCTTTGCGCGCGGTAGAGGAAAATGGAAGTTTTACTTAAGCCCGCTCGACTTAGTCGATGATCAACGGGAATCCAGGTAATCCAGATAATCAAGGAGTTCACTAACATTTGTGCTGTGGAGCATATCGAAGAAAAGCCTGTATTGATAAAAATTAAAAGCAATTTCTATGATCTAATTATGGAAACTCCTTTCATAAATCCAAACGCAACACATAATGCTCTTCTTTTAAGTCAGATCTTAATAAATTCCTTTTTTCAACTGGGAAACCGTGTTCAATTGGATTTTTTTTCTTTGATTGCTTCCTGGAAAAAAAGCAAACCTTAAATTTCCAAAAATCCAAACTAATTTTTAAATCGAAGTGGTCGAAAAATACCGTTTTGACGAATAGGCGAATGTCACTGCTGTTTCTATTAATGTGCTACGTTTCAAAACTAAGTTATGGTTAAGAATTGCTTCTATGATACTATCATTATTAAAACTGTATTAAATACTGGATGAAACGGACTAGATATGCCTGTGAACACCTAGAATGGTCAATGATCACAATGCCATAGATGCTAGCAATTCGGAACTAAAAGTAGTTCCCGCTTTCCTTCCTATTTTTCAGTGACAATGATTAGAATTGAGGCTAAAGGTGGGAAATTAGCGCTTGGTACTGCAAGAGTACCCAGCGAATGTATTTTAATAGATCACATAAATTATTTCTGACTAGGTAGCATTTTTTCAGCACCATTAAGACGTCAGCGTCCGTGAAGTTCGAGATTGTAGTACAAAATCCGTCTGGGTGTTTCGACATGCCGCGACTCGCTAGTGACGACTTCACGATTTGCTATCGAAATGTATGCAATCATTGTGTATTTTTCAATTGTGATGCATATTCTCTTAGCATAGCTAACTACTACTTAATACTAATTTCTGATTTGTTCATCATTGCTTGTTCTCAGCTAATACTTTTATTAATTGATTCAGTCACAACCGTGACTCGAACATACCGAAGTTAGCTATGACCATATTTTGAAGCAATCCATTTTCACTAGTCTTAATATCATTGCCATTGTTTGTCAAGTAAGTTAAACTGCATGATCGACTTTGAATTCTGTAATCTAAACGTGTTTTTTGCTGAGTCTAATATTTTTCACTACAGTAATGTTGATCATTTTCATTGCATATGAACTTTAGTCCCAGTCAAGCAACTTCTTGAAAATTCAGTATCTGTTTTAATACGTTCATGAAAGTCCATCTTGAAATATTCTGTTGTTAATTCATTACTTGTAAGTTTAGATTTCTAACATTGCCGTCCGTCTTTCTAGTCCTGTAGAAACTATTTATCAGAAGAGACGCGCAGTACTACTCAATTGTCATTACGATAGCTGGCCTACAAGTTCCGGTAAGTTGTTGATTCACTGTTTTGCTCCGTACCATCATTCAGGCACTATATGTATATTAGATTATTTAGATGGCCTTATTTCACGCATAGTAAGTGCTACAGCCATGTTATATCCGTTTACGCAACTGTCATCCATGGTGGTGTTTTAGCTTACATGGCGAAACTGTTGCAGCCCATTTCGTCATGCTGAAAATTTAGAAAGAACAGCATCTTAATCTCAGCTTTAAACACATCCATTCACATTACAGGTGGTCGCCCAGGAGGACGTTTGCATTCTCTTGGATCAAACTCTTTTTGTCCATCTGTCGTATTCGCTCCTCATGATATAATAAGCCTATCCGTGTTTTGCTTTTTCTTGGTTTTTTGAACAAGGTGATGTTCGTAGGTTTCTAGTTGGTGCTTCCTTCACAGATTGGTCGTAGTTGGAACTAGTATTGATCTCTTTTAATTTTTGAGCATCTCCTTGGTTATAGCAGAAATGCGTTTTGATTTTCTGAATTACACTACTGAAGCACATTTTGCACATTCTTGCAGTTTTTCATTCAAAAGCATCTCATATTCTCCGGTTGAGTCTTCTTTGTACTTCTGCCAGTTATGTATGCAGAAGATATCGTTGAGATCGTTCTCGTTGTGAACAATTTCCTTTCTTCCTTTTGTGCGATGAAAAATTTTCAATAGCTCTCTGCTAAGGCAAATCTCCGCACGGAAAGACGGTGATCAAATTTGGTGCAGAAAGGTGTTACTACTGACGTCTTGAGAAAACATCATATTTCGTTAGTAAGAATTTAATCAATATTTTTTGAGGGGTCGTTTCGTCTGGCGACTCCCGTGTCTTTTGGCGGTGTTTTTTCCTTTCATTCAAAAGCATCTCATACTGCTGCGGACAAGAGTGTCGCAAAACATTCTCCATTTTCTTGTTGATTTCCTTATCAAAACTATCCGATCTCATGACTTTCGTTCATCGCTCCCATTTTCGCGTTGAAGTTCACGACGACATTTTCAAAACCATTTGTTGTTCTGGTCAACTTCTTCCAACTCATTGTAAAATGTATCTAATTCGTTCTGATCTGCTGCACCAGTTGTTGTATAGATAATTAAGAATGCTAATTTTTTTATGACGCCTCGGTTGGAGACGGATGGCTAAATGAGGAGGAAGGATCCTGTAAGAGTCGCCGAGATAGAGAAGGCATGGGTGTGCGACCCAGCTAACGCCAACGACGTTTCGTGTATAACACTTTTATAGCAACGTCACGTTTCATCTAAGGATAATAAATGTGCCCTAGTTCAGTTGTCTCATATCGATTTTTCTCTACATCGGCGTTTCGACGTCACCTTTGGTCCAAAATGTAACCGTCTCTCACCACTTGTTTCATCCATGAACGTCAGAGACGGCAAAGCGCAGTGTTGGGGCCATTGGGCTACTGAGGTCGAAGTTTTGCTGGTGCAACTTTGATTTCCTATATTGCTGAGACAACTCTGCTCAAGCGTTTTCATGGTTTTTACTAAAAAAGGAAGCCCTCAGCCTTTGTGGATCAGAGAGATGTGCCCCCACGTGACTTTACTTAATGAAGACAGTGGTAACCTTGATAGGCTTATTCCTGTCCTAGTTCTCATAATGAAGTCGAAATTTTAGGAACACCTCCCAGCCACGTTGAGGCGGCTAACTGTTTAGGAGGTATTAAGAGATTAGGACAAAGTTTTCTGATGTCTTACTATTTTTAGTGCTGTAACTCCATTTTTTTTCGTAATACTCTTACCCATTAAAATATATCAAGTCGTCATAAGTAATTGAATTCATATATATTCTATAAGAATGAGTATGTCTCCTGGAGTCTAACAAATGATTTGAAGAATGATGGCAAGAAAATAAACTATTGGCCACTTATATCATTTCATAGATGCCATCTTTTTTACAATAATCTTCCAACTACAACAGAATTTTTTCGAAAATTTTAAGATTTATATAATTTTTTTAATTATTAAGATATATTTTCTTTTTACTATCATCGTCATTGTATTATTATTAATGGCTAGCCAGATTATGCCAGTTAACGGGGTACGTACCATCAAGCACAGCAGAACGGATATCTGTAAGTGGGAGTTCGAGTCCCGTCTGAGGTTCCGATTTTTGTGGACAACTCGGCCTAAATACACGTTGCAATTTTACTAAAAATACGAGATTATTCGGGAAAATAAAAAGATGTGATGCACTATAGATTGCAATGACGTTTTTAATATGTGCTTACGAGGTCCTGCAATTTTCATTAAAAAAGCACACTGCGTGTTCATTTAATCACGGCACTTCAATATTCTACAATAATTTACGGACCAATAATTTTGTATAGGTGGTTCGGATAATCTTATTTCGTGCGCTCTGATGGTGGAATTGATCCGCTTATTATCCCGTCAACCTGATGTTTTTGTTAAATCTGAAGCAATATTTCTTTTTAATGGTGCTGAAGAATCAGGACTACAGGTGAGTTATGAGATCTATTTTTTCACGCACTGATTTTTGATTCGAAGAAAAAATTTCATCGATTCTATCATGCATTGCGATGCATGGTGTGTGTTGACCAGGGAACTTGCTATGCCCAAATGTTTTTTAAGTCAGTGCTGATTTACTGATTTTCCTGAGATGGAAAGTTAGATTCTCCAGAATCTCAAAATGAGATTGCACTAAGGAAACAAAAACTAAGAAACGATAATTTACATGTCATTAACCAATTTTTACAGCTCTTTGAAACTTTCTAGGGAGCTCACGGCTTTATTACGCAGCACCAATGGCGACATAATGTGCGCGCTTTTATTAATCTAGATTCTAGCGGCAGTGGTGGTAAGGAGCTACTATTTCAAGCCGGTTGGTTATTTAAGACCGATTACTGTTTTATTAACGAAAGTCATTTCGTGATCGTTCAGGTCCTTCTAGTCAGTGGCTCTTAAAATCTTATTTTGCTTCCGCCATTTATCCGCATTGTTCGGTTATCGGACAAGAAATTTTCCAGAGCGGATTTTTCCCAGGTGATACGGATTTTCGTGTATTCAAAAACTATGGTAGACTGCCTGGTAGGTTTTCACTAATCAATAACCATATTGCATGATAATATGCAGCATTGCACTATTTTGGGATTGGACTTCGCGTTCGTGCAACATGGATATTGGTGGCATACAGAGTTTGATGAGGCACGAAGAATCACACCTGGTTCATTACAAAGAGCAGGTAAAAACTTCATAGTTTGCATACATTTGAATCCCCACTTTAAAATTAAATGCTATTTGGAATAGCAGCATTGTTGCTTGTAGTTGACATGGATCGTTTAGGTGACAATATCTATGCTACTGTAATACATTTATTGGAGTCACAACACTCAATTAATGAAACTGTGCATGACGACCAGAACTATGTATTTTTCGATGTCGCTGGTATGTGTTTTTGTTACGTGGTACGCTTTGTTTACTTCTAAATAGATTTATAACCATCACATATTTTAGCTATAATCCTTTTAGCATATCTATTTTCTATCAATTGTAATAGGTTATAATGATACTCTAATATCCGTAATAATGCTGAGTTTGTCGCAAAATTTGGATTCTCTGGCGGGACTAGAACTATGACGATTATATCTAAATGCCGGGTTAACCTGTAACTATCAGCAGAACTAGATACAATGCCGATATCGGCCTATCAGATGAAATCCGCTGACAAGCGAAAGCTGATAAGATATCCCCCACCCAGAAATAAGTAAAGCATTGAGTGGTCGCAAATCGTGTACCTCAGCAGTCTAATCGGTAGCATACTAGAGCGTACATTTGCAGATGAGAATTTGAGTCATACCTGGGGTTTGACGTTTCGTGACTAGCTCACCATCATTACGGATTTGTTTCTGCGTTCCAAAGCCCAGTAAAAAAAATAAAGAAAGGGCTCAATGAGTTTGTATCCTTTAAAGCTATAATTCATGAAATTAATCTTATGCGCGTTATTACTATAATGTTGTCATATGGAAATGAGTTCTAAATATAGGCCTATTTGTTGTCGTCTATCCTGAATTCATCGGCAATTCGGTCAATACTATACTAATTCTCACAGTTTTACTTAAAATATCGAATAATATTGTTAACAATGGTGAGTAACCACAGTGTCGTTATATAGCTTCTTTTTTTTTAAAAGACAAGCTTCAACGTTTTCAAAGTACTATTGCACCTTCTTTGTTCTTCCTCTCTATTATCAGCTTCGCTTTCTATGTATTAGGATAATCTTCCTCAATTGCTTAAATTGTAACGTATACTTGCAGTGATGCTATCTGCTGCTTGCTTTTTTTTATTTTTGGTATTTTTTTAAGATTATTGCTCCTTTTAAGCGGAATGTTATAAAGATGCTTTGATCAATTACATTATTGTGGTTGCTTCCATGTGTAGTATGGTTCTCATTACTTCCTGTTTGACGCTGTTCATTTGGGGAGCAATGTCATGGTGTGTATTTTTTTTCGTGCATATCTGCAAGTTATTTCGTAAAGAGGATCAGATGCTGTGCGTATGATAATTTAAACATGATGCCGAGCTGAGATACCTAAGCAGTGACTCGCGTTTTTTATCCAGGTATTCAATACACGGATTGGCTGTTCTAATCTATGGAGTACCAGCTATGTGGACAGGTACAAATACAATGATGTTCCTAGCAGCGAAAAATGATAAACAAGGCAAGGAGGTCAGAAGGATTAGAACCGAGTATAATATTTGATATCCGTTATCTCATAGCTCTATTTTAGGACCTCGCAGTAGCAATTGAGACAGTGCATCAGTTTGTAATTGCATTAATTCTCACGATATTCACACTCAAAGGCGTTGCAAGCGGTTTTCTATTCGCTCTTATGTTATTACCCATAGTTAAAGATGTTATTCCCATAAAAAGTTAGCTGCATAGTTTTATCTTCCCGGATTTGTTTGCTTAGGCTGTTGTATTTTGAAATTGTACCTAAAAATCTTCAAGAGTTTTCTTTGCTTCCTTTTTTTAGATGCATGGGGAACGGTTCTTGTTCATTTGGTCCTCAATTTGCCATGTTTCGAAATGTGTATTTACTTGTCAGAAATGTTACTTTCTGCCTTTATTCCGATTATGGGCAGGAACGTGTCTAATCCTGAAGGTTTCATCGCATTTTTCACTACTATCCCAGTTTTCGTCATAGTTCTGTCACTGGTATGTCCTGTGATCCTGGAAGGATTCATAGTAACAACATGTTATTATATACCATGTAGTATTTTTTGCTTCAAAAAGTCTTAAAAGTTCGTGTTGTTTTGAATGTTTGGGGTATTTGTATAGACGAAATTATATAACCATATGTTGAAAGAAGGAAAGTTCCTGCTTTCTGATTAACTACACCTGGCGCCTAAATTGCTTACCTTCTAATACACATGTTTTATGTTTCAGTATGAGCTATGTAGTAGCTACCATATATTTCCAGTTGCCTCTACTTTCAATAACAACAAATAGACGAAATTCGTGGGAAACATCGTTGAGAAATTTTATCCATATGATAGCTGTCATCATATGTGCCACTAGCGCTGTTTTATTCGTGCTCTCTTTTATTCATCGTTCACCATATATTTACTCGGATGGATATCCGATTCCTAGACGAGTACAACTGTATGTGAGTCTTTAAACTTAGTACGAAACATCAAACATTCTTGTCTATTTATTACGTAGCTGAGTACTGATGAAACTCGGGTGTTCTCCGGTGGTTTTTGGGTTTTTAAAAACAAAACATAGGTTCCTATGTCTCACAGATACCCCTCATAGTGTGCTGCTGATTGCACTATTGAAATGCTTACGTTATGCAATTTGATACTTCTTCAATTTCTAGTAAGAAAACTCTAATGGCCCTTGAAAGTACAGTCTATAGCACATCACAATGGGAATTTACAAAATGCGGATTCAAATATCGCTTGAGGCATACAGTTCTATGATTAGGTCAGCCATGTGATACTAAGTTCGGACCATTACAACTAGGAAATAGAGCGAATACTTTGGAGATTCTACGTTTTTTCAGCTGGATGTAAAAATTCATTTCTATTTTGTTTGAGCTAGCATAAGAAAGCAATAAGACAATAAGGCAATAAGCACCAGACTGGGTAAAAAGTAATGACTGAGAACTCCGAACTTAAAGGCGCTAATTATAATATAACATAGTAGTAAAACCAAACAACATAAGTTGTTTGCGAGCAATTAATAATGTAGTAAGAACATGCAGTGTAGTGAAAGAAGGTGCTGCTGTGGTACGCAGGTTCGGATGCGCTCCAGGTAAGTTAAGCCAGGAACCCGTAACTCACCGAATATGTACAAATTACACCTTTGACTACGTTAATACTGCGAGTACTCATCATCCATTAATCGGTAGCATTCAAAAAAATTATGGAAAACGCAAGACATGGTGCAGTTCATATAACAGAGAGATGAGTAGAAATTAATTCAACATTTGCTTGAGCCAGGATGTATAAGGTTGTTCAAAGAAAACAACAAAACGTTTTGAACAGTATTTAAGAACTGTGCCCTAGCTCTTCATCCGCATAATGCGATAATTTTCAGCACGTAAATCGGGCACTGTATAAAAAGGACGGTGGTTTATTGGTACGTGACAGTGGAATGTATGTAATTGCACAAGACTACCGCGGAGTAGAGGATATCCCATTTGTAGATGGAAGTGGGTGCGAGTTTTCAGTTCCCAATATTGGTGTTCTAGTCACCTTCAATTTTATGTAGGAGCTTGTATAACTTGTGTAGTCTCAAATGTTAACAACAGAAACTGAAAAGATTATGGCTATACCAGTATTTATGAAATTAGTTTTGAAGAGGTGGATAGTCTGAAGGCACAGCTTCAGCAACTGTGCTTCTGAAATGGGGACCCATTTACATTGATGGCATTTCAGATTACTCGCATTTGAAGTGCCACTACGACAGTCCATACTGTGATGTTCCTCTTTATTTTCCATCACGAAATCTGATACATGACAGGTCTATATGTTTTGGTATAATTTCATTAAATATAATTTTTCATTTCATAAAATATCATTTTTCAGTATGCTTTGAAGATTAGTAAATTCTTTCCAAGTTTCAATCTATACTTTGTCTATAATGCAAAAGGCTCTGTACATTTCAATATAGTTTATAATAATATAAGCTGATGTATGGATATAGAACAGATAAAAAGGATGTTGAAATGATTTGGAATATTTAGACAGACGGCTCATGCGCGTTGTCATTAATCGGTGGAAAATGTTGTGCGATACTAGATAAAACAAAAGCGGTGCTTTACTAGAACTGTATCGAGCAAAACATGATAATATCGTGCATGTGAAGAAATTTTTTAACGGGACTGAATTGTTCGTGATGTTTTTGATCTGTTCAAAGTATAAGTCCAAGCTGCCGCCTCGTAGCAGTGTTGGAAGGACTGTCGAGTCGAAAAAGTGAGCACGAAGGTTGGGGTCCTTTTATGGTCGGCGGCTTCTTTTAAAGGACAAGTGCTGCCTATGCAGCTTTTCTTATTTTGTCTAGCTCCTTCATGTTGTTCTCCAAGTCCGTTTCATTGATATTTCTCGAAACAATGACCATGTCGTCTGTAAAACAAAAAGTATCAATTCATATGATTTTCTTATCACAATTGAATGACTACACTATGCGCTTCAAGGAAGCTGTAAATAGTGTTGGCTACATATTGTCCTTTTCCAGTGGATCTGGTCACGCGGTCGATGAAATAGCAGTATTTTCGTAGTGCAGTTTCGGTAGCAGTTTGATGTAATCTATATGTAGGACGGATCCACTTCTTGCTCGACGAGCATTAATCAGAACTCGTTCGTTTCGACGCTATCAAACGCTTTTTAGTAGCCAAAAAATTATAATTAAAGGCAGATGGTGTTCCTAACAGACATTTATAAGCTTTGATACGGTTTGGATGTGGTATATATAGCAGAATCATTTTTGAAAACATGTTCTCTAACCAGTTAAGACTTACAGATCTTGATATACGTACAAGAATAATCTTCGTGAAAAGTCTGTAGAGTGTACTCACTAGGCTTATTGGTCTTTTTCTTTTTGATAGTTAAGAAGGTCTTTTTGATCTTTCTCAAAAAGATGATTGTGCGCGATGTCTTCCACTGGTCTCGAACCTTCTCCCTTTGAAGGTAAGATCTCATATGCGTGGCGATATTGCATGCAACGTATTTTCAACTCTTAGAAAGTAGGTAATAATATCATCCAGTCCTGTAGCTCTACTGTTATTAGTGGTTTCTATGACCACTATAACGTCAGTGTGTAGGACTCAAAAGTTTTTCTCCAATGGGGATATTTGGGATTTGAAACGAAAATGACAGAAAAGAAAGGATCAAAACAAAATTTTTCCGTTATTGATTCTATGTTTCAGCAAGAAATTTTTGCAATCCTTTCGCAATACCGTTTTACAGTAAACATTCAATATGACTCGCGTTAAATGTGTTGCATTCGAATCAAGCTTCACTTTTCTTCAATTTTTTGTGTTAGAGAATATGCATTGAGACGTCAGCAAAAGATGCGAACTCGGCACAACTTCCAAGATTTTTGTTAAGTATGCCATCGTTTTCAGTCGGATCTTCTTTACTATGGCAGACATGTTTTCATCTAGAATGTCATTGTCGTAAACAGCTTTTCGTTTTCTTCTTAATCAATGACATGATTTCGTTTCCAGTTTACGGCTTAACAGATTATTCATGCGGAGGAGACGCTGGTCAGACCCCGTACAAAATGTAACTATGAAAGTGTCAAGTAGACAATATCTTTTCTTCATAAGATTATGGTCGATTACCGCATGTGTTGTTTCATTAGTGAATAGTAGTTCTGCCAGACGAGTTCTATCCCCATTTATTTCTCCTAATCCAAATTTTCAAGCTCTGTGTTTATTTTCGTTTGCCTTCCCCGTTTTGACATTGAAGTTGCCGAAAACGAATTTAAAATAACACTCATTACGGGTAATTTCCTCTAACTGATAATAAAATGAATCTGACCTCTAATTGATAGTAAAGCAAATCTAATTTGTACTCAGCTGTATTGGTCGGTGAACAGTAGTTGATGATGGTGATTTCTTTTTGATGCATTGGTTGTATTCAAGGAATAGTTATATGCGGGTAGTGAAATTCGTAGGAATCGTTGAGATAAGGAATGGACAGATGTACGACTAAACCAACGCTGCCGATATTTTCCTCTCAGCGATTGACTAGAGTCCCGTTCTTCAGTCGTTGATGATTGCAGTTTGTGCAGTTTGATCGTTTGATACTTGTCTTAACTTTGCAAGGACGTTTCCATGCATTTAAGACATTGAATAAAGGTGGTAGTTTCGGCGTTGAGTCCTGCTCGGTCTTCCTACTGTTTGAATTGAAAACGATGTTACAGAGTAGTAAAAGTAATGATGAAAAATGGATGATCTCCCTTGGACGATGCAGAAGCCGAATCTCCAGGTTTTTGGTATTATAATTACTATATAAAAATATGAAACTGCTCGCTTGGCTTCATACGCGACGTTAGGCGGAACTTATGCAGGTTTTCAGTAATTTATAAATTATCTTTTCAAATTATGCTGTTTTTTGATTTATACGATTTTTGGATTGTAGTTACAATACTGAAACAAAAATTTATCAGAGTTGAACTTGTAACTCAGAAGTTGAATTTCTATTGTGATTTCCAGGTATATTCGATACAAAGTATTGGACGAAACATTAAGTTCGCCGATGACAAAGATCACTTTAATCAATAAAGAAGAACAAGGAAAAGTAATTATTTATGATTTTCTTTTAAAAGGTATGTTAATCTTCCAAGATAGGCTATCCTATAACCTTGGCATTTGTAAATTGAAGACCTTGACTGTAATTTTCTTCAGCAATACTCGAGGTAGACATATAAGGTTTTAATGAGGATACAGTACAACGCAAACACAAGCTAACCTTTTTGCGGAACCGCCTTCTTCAAAGCCTAGAGAAGACTATGTCAATTATGTGATCCATTTAATCGAACACTATTGCTAACCTTACAAAAGAGATCATTGACCCAAATATTGAGCATTCAAACAAATACACCTCACACCAATTACTCATCTTTTTTTCTCTTTATAGAGTCACAGCATAGAAACCAAGGCTCTATGGTTGAAGTTGCAACATCAACCTCGCATATGAGAGCAGGCCATGTATGACTACGAAACACTCGCCTTTCTTGTTCAACTTGCGTGCTCTAGAAATAATCCAGAGCGCTTCCAAAAACTTTCGCACGGATAGTTTTGTTTCTTACGCAAAGATTTAAACTTTGATTTCGGTATTAACTACGTTATGTTTTTCAACTCTGTGTGCGCCTAGTCGGGTGCGTAAGTTTTTTTTTCTGCTAGGTGCTCTTTTATTCTAATACGTAAAGGTCGGTCCGTTTCACTACTATATTCCACACCGCAAACTTTGCATAAGATCTACTATATTATACTTGGCTTCATACAATCACCGCTTTTATGGTTGAGGAATATAATGCATGCTTTCGTCATGCATAGATGTTCGTACAGACGGTTGCGAATTATTTGGTTTTAGAACCAAATCCTCTAATTTTGCCTCCTCTAACAATGCTTGACAGCTCTGATTACTTCTCCAGATTTAAGGGTAAAATAAACAGGATTTTGTTTGCTCTAAAGTTTCCGTCCAGAGGTTTACCCTTCCTACTGTGTTTTTTGTGAGTGGAAACTGTATTATACATATTGGAAGTGACTAGCAGAATCATTTGATGTTACTTAATTATGTGCAAACGTGCTGAATGACTCTGTAGTACAAGCCGTATACGAGCTTCTCACAGAACATCAAGGAGAAGTAAATAGTGTCAGTTGGACAACTTATGACGCTCATTAAATGTCTGTACTGTCAAGTTTTTAGATAGTCGGAGAAATACTATTCACAAATAAGAGAGCTGACAATGAGATAACAATTAGCACGATGTTTAGCTGTCGCTTACATGTATGAATATGAAGCCTCTGTATTCGGTTCTGGTCCGTTGCTCTACTACTGATATTTAGATGATTGTATTGTTATCTGCTCGATACAAGGAGATATGGACAAATGTTTTAAGTTTTTAAATGAGCAATTAGAGCACATTAAGTTCACCAGGGAAAAACCGAAGATTGGGTGCTATCATTTTTAAAAGTTAAGGTGAACTTTCTGGATAAGAGCTTTGCGACCAAGTGGTACCGGAAGCCAAGTAATAAGAATATCCCAGTACTGTTCATCTGCTCGCTATTCATCTGCCCATCCTGCACACGAAAACTAGCACAAGCAAAACCCCGTTTTTCTACTCTTTATATTTGATGAGGTAAGCATAATTGTTAAGCGATGCCTCAAAAGGGATTTGTTGACTATAACGAAAATCTCCCTAATTTTTTTAAAATACAAATTAATTGGAAACCGTCTATACCACCACTTATGTATTACGAGGGATTACAAAATATGCTCCGACAGTAAAAGCGACGATTGTATGAGTTCAAGTACAACATACCTGATCCCATGCAAAGCTTGCGATGAGGAACGTATTGGTGAAACGGGTCGTCCGCTTTGTATCACAATAAAAGGAAAGAGCTGAAAAAAAAAACTTAGGATAATCACCCAATTAGGAGCACATAGAGTTGAAAAACAAAACGGGGTTGATTTGAAAATGAAAGTTGGAATCTTTGTGTAAGGAACAAAACATCCGCTCTAGAATTTCTAAGAGCACTCTGAATTATTTCTAGAGCACGCAAGTTGAACAAGAAAGACGAGTGTTCCGTAGTCATACATGGCCTGTTCTCATATACGAGGTTGATGGTGTAGCTTCAACCATAGAGCCTTCGTTTCTATGCTGTCACTCCATAAAGCGAAAAAAAATGAATATTTGGCGTAAGGTGTATTTGTTTGAATGCCCAATATTTGGGTTAATGATTTCTTTGCAGGGTCAGCGATAGTGTTCGGTGAAATGGACCACATAATTGACATAGTCTTCTTTAGGCTCTGAAGGAGGAGCTTCCGCCAAAACGTTACCCTGTATTTGTGTTGTTTTGTGTCCTCATTAAAACTTCATATATCAACTTAGAGTGTTACTACGGAAAATTGAAGTCATGGTATTTTAATCATTCGTATCCAAAATAGTATACAAGTTTCAAAACAAGATGTGTTATCTCCGGGCGTTGCAAATGGACAGCTCTCAGTCTTAGTATTTTAGGTTTTTTCTCAAGATGCATCGCTCCCGATGAGATTTTCAACTTCATTAATGTCATGGTTATTAACTGTATGAAATGTTGTTTTTTTCCAGGAGCTGAACAAATGTCAATATTTGTTGTACCGCAGAAAGGCTGGCAAATTGCCAATTGCTCGCTGTCGGTGCCAAAATCTACTCTAAGCGAGAGTACATTGTTCATTTTTCTCACTTGCAGCAGTTCAAATTGTGATTGGACTTTCCGAATAACACTGAAGGTAATTAGCATTGTTTTATGTGGCGGTGTTACAGTGACATACAGGTCCTAATTAGGCTCGCAATCGCCTCCCATACCTGCCAAATCCCTTTGGGATCGGGGAAGTGGTACCAGAAAAATCTGAACAAGATAGCTAACACTGACTTAATGAAGAGTGGTTAACGCAAATCACTGTATAGACTAGGCTAGTATTCAATCTCCGCAACGATATCACCTTGAACACGAATGCGTAGGCGCACCCCACCCAACAGGGATTGATCAAGGCCTCTTAAATTCACCTATCTGTTGACTGTTCACTGGCGTATACATTCAACAATAAAAAGGTATCACAATGGGGTTAGCCTGATCAGATAAACATTCACTGTTTGTTTTATTATTTCACTTTGTTGTGAGTCCGAAAGGTGATCTTTTTTGTAGAATTACGAAGAGTTGAATGGTAGCAAAGTGAATGATTGTGCATTTTGATCTCATCTAAGAAGGTAGTCCAAATGCAGGGCTTTGCGGGCTAGCCGTGATTTTTTATGCTATAAAACAAAGTATTTTATTAGAATTTTCAGTATTATCCTAAATCTTCATATGTGCTTAACTGACGCTTTTGGTGATCGGAATTTCATAATAAGGTGTTGTTCTACAAAATGAGAGTTCAGTGATACACTGGGAAAACTATGCATTTGAAAAGTATCACAGCTAAATTTTATCTTCTGAAGCATGGTGGCGATCCGAACGAAAATAACGAAACAGAGCTGCTGCTTGGCGTAGCAAATCATCATTTGCATGGGCCGTACATGCAGTCTACAGTAATCAAGCGCCTCCTGTCAGAAATTAGCATGCGAAGACAGTCAGATCCTTCTTGGTCGATGGCGGTCAGTGCTTGGAATGTCAATCTCATCTACCAACTTTTTTAGTCATTTGCATGCATTACAGTTTTTCATAAATCTGGAATCTTAAACATTTTTACAAATAAAGTAATTTTCATGATTGCTGTCTGCTTATTCGAATTTGCTTCAATTCTATGTGAATCGTTCTTAAAGGTCTTCGATTGTTTGTGTTTTTTCATTAAGAATATATGGAGATTATCACGAGAGAATGTTTTTCGTTTTTGGTTTGATTGATGAAAGAAGTGTTTTAGAGTCCATAATATTTTATTTCACCGGATAAGAATAGAAAGAATTTTGGAGAAAAAGGATTCCGACATATGAGAATGTGTACTATGCCATAGGCCATGTACTATGTCTATTTGAGCACATGGAAAGTTGTTAAATATACCTTATTTAAATAGCAGCTAAACGAAATATGCAGGTCCCCAAGGGTGCTGGACATCGAAATGAAGCTGCTGCGTGTTCAATTCGGTGCATACAAAATACGATTTGAGTTCATATGAAGAAGTACAGATCGAAGAATGATCACTGTGTTAAGTATTTGTATGATCGCTCTGAAGGAAAATAGTGGGTATTTTTTAAAATACTAAAGAGGAATAATAAGGAGTTATGTCCTTTTCTTGCCAGAACGTCAGCCATTTGAATAAAGGTGTTTAACAACTTCATGTATACTTGAAGGAAATCTAATGACGAGTCTGTGTCATAACAGTTGATTTTTTGCAAAACTATATTTAAGTGTTCCAAATTTCGAGAGTGTTAATGAATTTTCCTATATTATCAAAATCTACAGTATCATAACAAGTGAAATGTGGAAAAGCTTGTTGGGAAAAGCGTGCAATGCAATGCAATTGAGAATTGCGATTAGTAGGTCGTGCTGGAATGAAAATGATATGAAGTTTTTGTTATAAGCTCACTCTACTCGGTGCTTTTCTGGTACACGGTGAAGATACGCTGTCAGCTGTACTTGTTGAAGTGTCCAACTGAGTTGATTTTGTAGCCAACTCAGAAATGTAGAGGGTTAATATCACACTACTATAATCAATCTATCATAGTTTATAGTTAGTAAGAATCATCAATAATAGCACGTGAAGCCAGCACCGCCGATGGTTTGGTGCTCATTAACGAACGTTGGATTTTCTCAAATGGTTTCTTTCATCTTTTCTTTTTTGTTGTTATCACATTGAGATCTTTTGAAACAAATTAAATATATCTGCGATGTTTACACTTTACTTTTAATGTATTTTCCGAAGGATTTTAAGAATCTTCTATTACTCGGACATGTTGAGTCAGCATATGGTTCTGCTTTTCATGCGAAGAATGGAAACGTGAACGATTGAAACTCACGAATTCTTGTATTGTATTTTTATGTAATAATGATATGCCGATATTTCTGAAATTCTGATAGTTTACTTCATAGGAAAGAATGACGTAATTGCTTAAATTAATTCCTCAGATGCATTTAAAGGCAGAGAATGCGTTTTCCTTTTAAAATGAATTTTTTGTATTGGGCATGACTTTAGCAGATAGGCATTATCTAAAATTTGTCTATGCAATGGTGGATGGATGGGCAAGATTATATGGGTCCAGCTGGCCTCATGAGGTTGTGTGGATAGTCGCCTTTCGTCTTCGGTGAAAACAACAGGTTCGATCTGAAACAAAGTTCATTAATATAAGTAACAGTGAAACAGTCAAACAGAATAGTTGGAGACATTTTGCGAAAATTCTAAGCAGATTGTGCCTGTCGTCTACGACAGTAGATCAATTATTTCGGTTGAAATATTAAGGAACGTATGTCTGAAATAGGCGAACCTGTGCGGGATTGGGTCGTGTGGTCCAGGTGTAGGCACATGTCCAGCACAATATACCTGAAAAAGAATTTTTACCAGTTGCCATATTCTCAGCTCTCATCTGTCGTTAATAGTTCAAACTTATATTCTTCCCGTCATATTCATTGTTAGCATCACCACAAAAATGTACTTCATGGTTAAATACGAACTTGTTTACCATCGTGTATTTTGAGATTATCGAATAAGTTTTTGTTTATTTATGGACTTTGCGAAGCACTTGGAGATAGTCGAAACGGCTGGCTTCTACATTCATTTAGCGAAAATTAACAACAGCAAGCCACATATGCCAACTAAGGAATGCATGCCTTCTTTAGGACCTAGAGCAATACTCATCAAAAGCAAACATATGTGGGCTAATCATAGTGACGTCAGATAAGAAAAAGATGTCGTAGAAAGAAGTTATGAAGGAACCAAACATCTATTCGAAGAAACAGTTGAATGAGTAGTGCTGTCCTTGGTTTACATCACGAGGATGTAATCACAGCTGAAGATGAATAGTGCAATGCGTAAGGGATCTTATCGATGTTGCCCTACATGAACTAGATAAGTGACATAGACGAAAATCGCACGAGAAGTTAACGAATAAAGAATTTTAGTTCTCACATCATATTCGGAGCCGTATAGAAAGGTAATGTAGAGTGCTTAGAAATTATTCGATCGTAACTTTTTTGACTCGCAAAGGCCGAACAAGCTTCCCGTTTTCGCAATCGGTATAAGTTATCAGATAGATATAAGGTTGTTTGGAGAATTCTTTTGCTAGCGAGTCTCAAAATAGATTTCTCGCTAAAGTGTATTAATATGTTTGCGTCAGTGAATTGTTTTAGATGTGGCAATAAGTTGCCTCATGAATATATCGACAAAATGAAAATGAAGCAAAAATAGAAACGCTTTCGATAGGTCAAAATGTGCTTCTCACCTCCAAGTCTTGAGTATCGTTCCTATTATTGTGATAAGTTTTCAATGAAAGCCTTGTTCCACAAATCCAGCACTTGAAGCAGCCTTTGTGAAATAATGCGCCGTCTTTTAGAGGGCCAATCTGAAATCTTTCTAGTAAGAAAATTTTAAATCTTAATATAGAGAAGATTCTCAATAAATATCGAGTGTTCTCCATCCACTCCCATAATTCTTATCGACCATTAATTGATACTACTGGGCAGTTAAAAGAATTGTTTCCTCAATTCGAGTATTCAGATTTGACATGTATGTAATTAAAAGTCCATCAAAGCTCGTAGCATCCCGAACTTGCTTGATCATTGTGTTTTAAACCAGCGTCTCAGCAGCGTAACTAATGAAATCAAAAACGGAACTGTTATAATTCATAAAAGGTCATTAGTATTTCGAAAATTTGATTAGTATCTGGTATCAACATCAGGAAAGGACAGGCTGAGTAACAAAATAGAGCATCATTCCAACATCTCGAAGTCTCCACCTCCTCCCTCTTATGCAGTTACTCTAGGCGCCTAGCATGCTCTTCATTCATAACTTGTAACACATTACATCGTTCCATCCGTGGCAGTGAAGTACTTGTTGATGTCTCATTGTATAATATATAACAAGTTTCACGTCATTCTTCATAGTAATTTCACTACATTTGATTATGATATATTTCTATTATCGATCTTGTTATATCATCATTTTTACTATTTCCACCTGGCCAACAAACGTTACCTTTCTGCATTATCATGGTTTATGAGTTCTTTATGATAATCCCATTATATCAACTCTTCATTTATCGATGCTGAGGAACTGTTTTTATGTAATGCTCAAATAAAGGTCTTATTACCCAAGTTTGAGGTAGTGCTCCGTGACTGTCACACCTCTCTTGGCAACTGAGGGCGAGCAACTATCTATACAAATTATTCGGTCGAAGAATCATAAACCATATTTCAATAGAAGCCACTAACACACCAAACCTATTAGAATAAGTGAAAAGCGCATCAATCCCAACAAAAATCTTAGCTCAATAGTCGTAGTTTTCAAAGTGGATAATCTTATATTATTGATTTATGATTCGTAGTTTAAGTGATCAAGTGACTAGAATTCACTTTTTTCTATCCTGTTTATTACCATGATTCGTGCTAAACTCATACTTCTTCTGTACACAAAATTTTTTCCAAAGCAATATTTCCTATCGTCACTAGCATAACCATCGAAAGCGGAAAATTTCAGGATCAATGCAGTGTGTGCAATGGTGAGAGTTGAATCTACGTGTCGTACTTTTCATTGGACTATTGACTGTGAACTGTATGCAACATCATCAAAATCCTGTGTTTGTTATAACAATTCACTATTTCTGGACAGATGAAAAGCTTGGTTTTCGCACACGAAGAGAAATGCACAGCCATCCAACAATCGTAGTTATGCATTGGCTTTTGAATTAATGCTATTTCTCACTTACTAGGTGAGCATTATGATTTAGTATAAAAGATTTATAAAACTTGGTGGCGCAGTGGTGGAGGTGCCACAGCTGACTCTCAGGTTTAAATCCGCTCACGGCCACCGCCTAAGCCCAGTAAGCTCGCTAACCTTCCAGGGTCGGTGAGTTGGTACCAGAAATATGTGGGTAAGATAACTAGCACTGACGTAATGAAGATTTGTCAAACCAAGCTCGCATTCTTCCACCTCCACAATGTCACGTTTAACGTAAATCTGTTGGCGCAAACCACCACAGGGATTGATTAGCACCAAAGCTGTTTTGCTTAAGGATCATTTACTTGAATTTTAGCCAAAAAACCAATATTCCTAGAAACTATCGGATTTTGCAAACATTTACATTAATGGAGTGGTGTCTAACGCAGAATACGAAATTTTTATGTTTCTATCCTATCATCTGTAACTTATCATCGAAATATATAATCTTATGTATTTTGTGGTCCATCTATCATCCTGTTTTGCGGCGCACATATTCTACAGTCATTGAAGAGCATTCAGTGTTCCTGAACTACTTTGGGCTCTATTGTCAATGATACCAGTATTATTATTGTTGTTATAGTTGTTATTACTGCAATAATAACAGTAAGATAACATCACATGTGTATGATGGCTTCGGTGTTGATCAATCCAGTGTATTTGACGTCTTTGTATTTAATGTGATATCCTGGGAATGCGAGCATGGTCCATACGGTGACTTGAGTTGAGCACTCTTTACTCAGTGCTAGTTATCTTACTCAGATTCTTCCGGTACCAATTTACCGACCTCAGAGTGATGGTGGGCTTTGTAGGTCAAACGAGCGGTCGCGAGCTGATCCGAACTTGCGTTTATTTGTGGCACCTCAATCACTGCGCCACTGAACTCACTAATAATAATAGTATTTGTACTAATTATTATCACTGTTAATTGAAAATACTAGGTACCATTACGTGGGCAAAGCTGTTTATTTGGCGCAAAATTGATTGCAATATTCTCTTATACTCTATTGCTATTTTCATATCACTTCTTAATTTATAATTGTTCTATACTATGGAAAAGATATTGAAAAGACAAAAAAAAGTTGATTCCTTATTCAAATCCTGAATAGGTCGTAAAACACGAGAACTAACTCGTGCGTGACAACAACGCGTTTGACCCCTGAGATGCTATCGTACGAGCAGT
This sequence comes from Dictyocaulus viviparus, assembly GCA_000816705.1. Classification (NCBI taxonomy): domain Eukaryota; kingdom Metazoa; phylum Nematoda; class Chromadorea; order Rhabditida; family Metastrongylidae; genus Dictyocaulus; species Dictyocaulus viviparus. Next base: position 13,384 of record KN716446.1, on the reverse strand, counting down.
ACAATGAATCTTCAAAAAATCAAAGGATACAAGAGTCTTAAAGAAAGTGACTCACAAAGGTGTGTTGGTAACGACCTGTTGAGATCATTCATCGTAACTTAATGATCACGTAAGATCTTGCAGAAGAACTTAACGTCGTCCATTTTATGGTCATTCGTTATTTGAAGCAGTTTGAAAAGATGAGGAAGCTCGATAACTGCGTGCCTCATTAACTCACTAAGATCGAACAAAAAATAACAGCTTCGAATTATTGCCTTCTCTACTTCCACAAAACAAATTCGAACCATTTGTCGTCTGCATTGTAATGTGAGACCAAAAGTGAAGTGTGGTTGAGGGTTTAGACCAAGAAGAACCACCAAAGAGTGTCGCAAAGCCAAAATTTCAACAAAGTCGTTATGCTCACTGTGTGATGGTTTGCTACCTGCCAGGCCAACTGCAGTTTCCTGGATTCTGGCGGAACATTACATCTGAGAAGTATACTCAGCAAGTTAACTACTAAGCACTTCGTAAGTGCATCGAAAAGTGTTGCTCCTAGCATTTTAACTACTCCGTGCAAGTAAAATGTTTCAACAACCGACTTGTCAAATTTCGACACAAACCGATCTTTATGTTGCAAAAATAAACAAACAAATACATCTCTTTCTGTCAATGTGTCTCTACTGTAGTGAATTCTTCCAAGATCAGCTATCCTCAGCATTTGTAAATTGAATATCTTGACTGTAACCTTGTTTAGTAATTCTCGAGTTGGTAAACAGCGTTTTATTGAGAAGACAATACAACACAGAAATAGGCTAGTAATTGACATGTTGCAGCGGTTCCTATTTTGATTAACAGAGATATGTTTGAGGTTTGCTGTGATATTTTAAGGATCAAAGTTTGGACCTGCAATCACTCTTGCATCTCATTTGTAAACTTTGGATTAATGTAAGATTTCAGTCCGTAATCTCATTTTCAAAGTAACTCCACTTTCAAAGTAGTAACTTTTGTTATGTGATCAGAATGGATACCCACCTTATCGTTGAAATATGTTGGTCGCTTACACCGGAAGCACGGCTCTTTCATGAAGTATTCTGTAAAAAGGCTGAATTCTCTCGAGTGCGAGAACATCAAAACTTCAAGACATAGCATATAAAGAAGGTTCCTGGGTAAATTTATGAGAACTACGTAAGAGGAACTGTGTAAAAGAAGTCTTTCAATCACGATAAGGAGTAATTGTTGAACACGATTTCTAAAAGATGCGTGTTACAGTATATAATGTAATATATAATATAATGTAATATGATATAATATAATATAATGATAACCTGTTATACTTTTGTTTTTGGTGGAAAATACTGAGAAAAATGCACTCACTTCAATTACGCTGAGCTGGTCGCAAAATTCGGGACCTCAGGCGGGGCTCGAACCCGCACTTACAGATATCCGGTCTATCGTGCTGATATATTAAACTACCTAGGCCCTCGCTTTACGACCATTCAATATTTCATTTATAGTAAATGGGTATCTTATTAGCACTCACCCGTTAACGGGTACGAGGAATACTGGGGAAAATATACTCAGTAAATTCTTTACAGTGAAATGGAGAAGCGATTCGATATTTTAATGCCGTTGATGCAAGAGGATGTTTTCAATTGCAAAGCAGCGGTACTGTTGAGAAGGTCATCCTTTCAGCAGCATTCACCTTTTTTGCAATTTTACAAATACCTATTTGATAAACAAAGTAAGGATGTGTAAAAATGTACGTTCGCCAATCTCAGTTGAATTATGAACTAACACTTCGCACAAGTTAAATAATATACCAGTAAAAGCATTGTTCTCATGAATTTCGTAATGCAAAAAGAAATTGTACTTCCTGAATTCTATGCTTTCGATCAAAACACGTTTTGTAAAGAGGAGTCAAATGACTCTGAAAAGATGCGCTTTCTGAATTCTAGGTTCTTGTACAAAAGCTCCTTTATTGTTCGAGCACAACGGCTTAACTCGACCACTCGACCGATGACTTACTAAGCTTTACTGAAGAAAATTCTCTAGAAAACCTACATAAGGAAGGCCCAAACATTCCAAATGTAAGCCGACTCACAGTAATCAAAGACGCTCTCATATATTTTCGTCTTTCGTTTTCATCATCTGCCTTCCGATCGCTATAACAGAATAATTTTTGTTGACCTAGTTCTATCACCCTTGGTTCTAACTTTGTCAAGTATTGTAGCAATTTTGTATTGTTAAAATAAAGGTTTAATTACCCAAGTTGAGGTGTTACTTTGAGGCAATCCTAAACGTCCTACATGGTACTCCCGAGGTAAGTAATCGTTCAGTCTAATTATTCTGATGGTTATTTCCATAAACTACGTTTCTGTCAAAGCCAGAATAACTAATTTTATACATATCTATATAACTATTTTAATAGAACAGCTAAACTACGTCACTGAACACTCGAGAAGATACTAAACAAAATGAATATTTCGAACGCTGACCCCTTTGGTGGACAACTGGGTGGTAATGAGTAGAGATCTACTGCATTTTGATTTAAAGAAGACCTCATTACTAATGATGTAACGAGGTACTCATAACGTTCATTGAAATTAACTCATTATTGTTAGTTATAGTGAAAATTTGTTTAATGAATTTGCCGATATGCCCCATGCGAGATTTGCATTCACCAATCACTAGGGAATGTAATATGCATTGCGTTGTTCGAATTCTCTGAAGTCAGTGCTCCGTATTCTGATACCGGGTCATCTAACCCTAAAAAGTGGAAGACTAACGGGAAACTATGCTTTACGCCAGTGCGACATTGCGTGTGCTTTCAACATTGATAGTAATCAAAATATTTACATGAAAGGATGGCTAGGTGGTTTGTGCTAACATGTTACATTTAGAGCTGGGCGTTGCAGTTGTTACAATTGGACATTTACCATTCAAATTTTCATACTGAAACACATTATGATTAAATGTAAGGAGTACTATAATTCTACTAAACGTTTTGAGAGAAATACATGAAAAGAATAAAATATAGAAAAATCCCTATTGAATAGTTTTGACAAGTGCCTCAAGCAACACGAAAAAAAATCTGGTTTTTGAGTATGGATCACTTTGAATTCTTCTCATCGTTTTCTTGCTTTTCTATTGAGAATTGAAATTGAAATACTAATAAATGCAAATGGGTAATGAAGAATAATCAGATGAGATCAAGCTTTAATATCACACTTGAAAATGGATGTTAGTCATCAGAAATTCGTCCATGAAATTCCATGAAGCAGCAGGAATCGGTCGGTAGAAGTAGCATCGACAGTGGTTTCAATATCGCTGATCGCAATTCGGATTCTCATTTCTACTCATTCACCTCTATTTCAAGCAGAGTCTAGATTTTTTCCTTTTCCCATTCTAACAACTGTTCGATATCAGTGGTCCGTCATGATCATTTCTGCTTTTTGGCCCATGCAATGAGCTGTGAAATCATTTATGAACTGTAGTATTGTGTAAAATGATGTGGCTCTTAAACGAGAGAAGTTTACTTTTCTTATAAAGTAAAGTATTACAAAGCAATGATATTATAATGTCCATAGTTGTGCTGAGATGGCCGCAAAACTCGGAACCTCAGGCGGGACCTATTACTAAGCAGTTGGAATTGTTGTGATTACCAAGCTAATTTACTTTGGAAAATTGACGATCTCAATTTGAAAAAAAAAAAACGTTGCACGCGATCACTCTGCAGGAATGTGACTCGATGGCACTCTGCTGTTTGTGCTCCTATTTCCTACGTATACTTTTGAAAAAATCATTCCGAGGACAATTCTACCGCACATCACAAAAACGATGTGTAAAGCTTTTACAAGCAAGAAACTACTGCATAAAAAGCTTATCAAGCTTCTGATGTGGTAAATGTAGTTTTTGTTTGCAGCAACATCTGCTGTTTCGTTATCACCTACTGAAGACATGCATCTGTTTTTGGTTAGAGAAATCCACTTCATCGAAACCCACGAAATCCACGGTAATCCAAAATACAGCCTTATCTTTAATTTTGTCATTTCCTCTTTGATCATCAATAAATTAAGTAGGAGTTTATATAGAATTCTCTAGCCTTCATGAACGTGAGGACAGTTTATTAATTCCTTTGCTTGGGGAATTGAATACTCAGTTTTATCTCGTGCCTATTTGATGCTTTGATATTTTCTCTAAGTGGTTCTCTAATGCTTAATGGTTCATCATTTTGACATTGCAACAGAAACACATACATTTCTGATGCTGTAGAACACTCCTTCTGTTGGGAATGAACTGAGCTTCAATAAAGCGACACTCCCTGAGAACGCAAAATCTGTGAAGTGTAGAAAAAGAAAAAAACAGCGATTGCCGACATCAAGTTGTAGGTTCGAAAAGTGAAAATCGTATTATATATTGATAATTGATGCAGCTGTGCATAGTAAAGGGGCGTCAATTATCCCTCAGATCTCGTAAAATTTCTCTTCTTCCATTCACTGTCATTATGTTACTCAAGCTATGAAATAAGAAGTCGCATCAAAAAATAAACCAAGCTTTTCTCACTTGATATTTCAGGCTTAGATGGCTTACATCGAGTGGGAGTTCTTATTCGTGATGAGCCTCGATAAAATGCATTTATTGTTAAAAATGTTAGATAGATCATCGAACAAAACTTGCCAATGACACAATCATTGCTGAAACTTGGAATTGAACTCAGCATTCGAATTGCATTCAAATGTGAGCATTTGATCGTCGATAAATTTTAAAAAAATTAGCATATATTTATATTAATATGTAAAGGAGCATCAAAATATTGTGTGCGTCAAGTGCGAAGAAGCATCGCATTACAGAAGTTGCTGCTTAACGACGTTTGTTGATAACAACAATAAACAAACTTCTTACCGAATTCATAGACATAGCCAATTTTTTCTTTCATACACATACAAGTGGTTTTTTTTCCGTTGTGGTGTACGTCTTCATAGTTCTAGTTATATTTATTTTGAGCCACCGATACAAGTAATCACCAAGCCTTCGTTTTGAAATAATTAAGGATAATTTAAATTTTTTCACTTGAAAATGATTTTGCGTGAGTATCGTAAGTTTGTATGACATTCCAGCTGTTAAGAAAGTTTGTGAGAGTGCACTTGTGAGAGCTGGTGAAACTCGCTGAGGAATGAAGTCGCTCACTCAACAAACACAACCGGAAATCATTTCTTATCCTAATCGTTAGTCACTGCACAGAAGAACAAGTTGATTTCTATAATTTTGAAACAAAATTCATAGTGATTCAGATAACATACAGTTGAAAATTTTGGATAAGCAAAAAACGTTGAAGAGCAACTTTTTCAGTCACAGAAGAGCGAGATAATAACTACGAAAGCTTAGCAGTATGACAGTTGAGATCAAGTGCTTCGTACTGATTAAAAAATTCTATTATTATTTATACTAACCTAATATTGTTAATGTGAAACTAAATAGCAGACAACTAATAAACAACAGTGGCTTGAATCCAAATAAGCATATATTGATTACAAATCGATTTCTTCTGTTTCAATTCTAATATGCTAACGGATTACTGCTGCACTCAAAATTTTACGTTGTGAGATAACGCATTGTTAGTGTACGATAAGTAATGTTCTACATAAAGACGATTTCTTTTGGTAACACAAAAATAATCAAAACCGAAACGCGTATCGCTATCCGTACAAAAACGTGTCGGGATATGCGATGTGTAACGCTACTGAACTAGGAACCGTAAAGAGGAATTACGAATAGGGCCTGTGATTGACTGATTCTCAATCGCTATCACTACGCACCTTACGAACTCACCACGAGTCAACCTAATAATTTTCTTTGGAAACGTAAACAATGAAGTTAATGTAGACTGAGTGCATATGGAATAGAATGATAAGATGAGACATAATCATTATCAATTATATGGAAAAGCTTTTCTTCTAGACGATATTATTTAGACGGAATAACAGAATAAATTGCACACAAAACGAAAGTTAGCATAATGTAGTGGCGGAGATTACCAGTAGTTATCAGATAACGGATCGACAAAGAGACTCTTTTTCGAATTGAGTCACTATGTAACTGACAATATTGTGTCAATAATAAGGGCAACGCGAAGACAGCAAGACGATGAATGCAACCAATGGGAGGGAGGTATGATGACGAATTGGTGTTGACGAAAACATTCAGTTCTGCTACTTTGATGTTGCGCATCACTTACAGTATACTGTCACTCATCAGAAATGAATCTCATGTAGATGTGTGAGTGTTCATTATCCATTGTCCATTGTCCCTCCATCTATCAATATCATTACTAATTTACTATTTAATTCGTGCTGAAACAAAACGTTCTAGCGTTACATCTGATTCAGTGGTAATGAAGAGATAAATCATTGGATTTTAGAAGACATTTACAGATCGATAGTTGTCACAAAGCTGTTCAGTTGATCTTATCTACCACGATTTCAAATCTCTCATGTAGGATAACTAGAATAGTTTCTCCTGAAACCGGTGCTACGAGACGTCGAAAAAAGAGATAAGCTAAAGATTCAACAGAATCGTAGCTGTACAGTAGTAGTTAATGAAAATCTAAAACAGAATTCTTAATATTATAATATTTACCAGGGAAGATATACACTGTGAAATTTCCTACCACGTTAGAACAGTTGGTAAGTTCGGTCAAATATGTCCTGCATTTAGCAGCACTACTTGTAGTTTTTTTCTTTCCACACATGACAACATAAGAAAGTATACATTTCTACATGTACATATATACATTATATATACATATATATATATACACTTATATATATATACATATATACATACATATATATATGCATATATATACATATATGTACG
>KN716445.1:139908-153394 GCA_000816705.1 Dictyocaulus viviparus | reverse complement strand
AAGTCCAAGAAAGCTGTCGACTTCAAGAGTTATATTTCTTATCAACAACGATGCGTCATGATGAAATGACTTCAATACCTCAAATAATTGTGCTAATCACAAATCTGGGAGGTTAAAACGAAACTTCAACTTATAACAAATAAATTTCCTGAAGGATGTGCTAAAGACACTGCCTAAGGACACAGAAACGAAGTGAATAGAAGCAACACAACCATAAAAATAAATCAAAAACTCAAAGCTTCAGAAACGAAACAAGAAAAAAAACAAGATGGAGTCAACGTATCCAGACAAGATGAGAGTTTTACTCAAAAAATACAAATTGAGACTAGGAAGAGAATACCGCTGTATGAAAAACTAATAAGCAAAGCAGCAAAGAAGAGTCAAATAAAGTCAGAGAGATCCCTTCACAGTGACACGTCATCAAGACGCAGACTCAAAATCATAACCCTCCCTTGAAGGAGCAGCCATCAAAACGCACTACGCCCACAATCACCAGTACATGTGAACTCATAAGTCATAAGAAGAGCAAGATCATACTAAGATCACGATGCTACCAGATACCAACCGTATCTTTAATCTAACAAAAAAGCAAAAGAGATACAATGAAAAAACGCTTAGATGAGATCTTGCTTCAAGAGGTGCTGCACAAGGAGACCTATGTAGAAGTTTCGCTATGAAAAAATACATAGAGGTGCAAGGAAAGATTAATTTGGAAACGTTCCAAGAACGAAAACTAAACCGAAGAGCCTCCATGAACGCGTATGCAAAAGAAGAAAATCCTAGATCAAAGTATGAAAAAGTACTCGAAAGAGTCATCGGCAAACAGATGAATCAAGTACGCATGTTGAACTTAGAAAGAATAAGGTAAATCAGCGCAAGCGAGATCAGAAACCATACAGCCATCGGAAAGAACAATGGGAAAGAATTCGTAAATCAACAATGCCGTTTGAACACCACAAGAACACCATACGCTTTGTAGCTATCAGAGGGCGTTTTATGTGCGAGTCAATAGAAAATCTCCTATGTAAAGTAAAGAATGATTATGGTTGAAGAGTTGGTAGCAGATTTTTTCGAAGTAAAAAAGAGTTAGATGAACTGATAGAGAAAAAAAGCTAGAATTGTCTTCATTTTGAGGCCAATAAACCTCATACGAAATGATGACCTCAAAACAGCATATCCATTTGAAACATTACCTCAACAAGCAAATAATTTGGACTAAAAACCACCACATTAAGGAGGACAACTAAGCACTATGCATGTTGCATAAACCATTAGAAGCCTTAAGTAGAAGACATAATATCAAAGAGAAGTTCTGGATCAAATGTAGACAACATATCTCATCAGTCTACGTAAAAAACATAGTCTCAATATTAACAGCAAGGCTCAGTAGTACTAATATCCGAACAATTCTTCAACAAAAAAAGCCCATCAAAGAAGGTTTCATATCAACAGGAGGCTTATTAGTACTGATAGCGAAACAGATGCTTCCTCGTTGTACACAGGAAATAGCACGCATGTTTAAAGTACATGCTTCAGCACGAGAAGCAAGAAGAAAAACACTTGTCAAACTGCCAAATGGTCGCATTATTAAAAGACCAATAAATCTACTTACACCCTTAGGGATAAAACCTATCGATGCAATCGAAAAAGTTGAAGATACTGAAGACCGAGACACTTAGTAGACAAACGAAAAATCACCATAGTACTGCTACCAACTTTCGCGCACGATGACATATTTGAATTTTCAGTATGCTTTACTTTCCTTTCAATACTTTACCATACACATTAGTAATTGAAGCTTTAATTTTCTTCTCCTTGTACGAACAGATAATTTTTTATATAAACAAGAAGGACATGCAATACTGACAAATCCCCTGAGGTTATGAAAAAAGAATCTTACAGAAACATAAAGTAGAAGCATTCTATATAGACTTGGAAAAGTTTCAGAAAACATCACACATACTACACGGTTTTGAAGTTTTGCCAAATGGGTGTTGTGGTTGTTCCAAGGTCCCTCTATAAAATTCGACCACTATCTATTTGTTTTAGGTCAAATTTTTTCTCACATGCAAACAAGAAAAAGCTACAGCTCTTAAAGAACCAAGTCTCAAAACTAAAACTAATTGAAATTTCTACAGCTCTTCAGCTAGCTTCAGGGAGAACATGGTATTTGACAACATCGGCGAGGAATATGACCGATTGATTAAGAACTTTCACAATAACGCAAAAAAAATTAGCCAGACTTTGACAATTACTAAGAGACGCTTGTCGCAAAAAACTCTTAAGCTTGTACGCCAAAGTGGAGCAGCTAGAACTGCAGGTAACTAGTGCCTCACTTCCGAACGTGCAAAATGATGCAGAGAAGCGATGAAAAAATTTGATAGAGAGATGGATGAAAGTGATGAATGAATCAATTGATCTACGATTTCTACCCGAGTCTCTTCGATAGCAACATTCGTCTACTTTCATGTGAAAAGAGGAATAACAATTATGTTGTTTTAAACGTTCATGTTCTTTCTTTCATAAATCCAACATGCCGTTTCGTCATTAAAATATCATACTGCTTCCGGGCCAGACATGATTAGACCAAATCATTTGAAGCATCTACTGCCAGCTCACACTAAAACACTAGCTCGACTCTTCACACTCTACGTGTCAGAATGCAAAGTTCCAAGTGAGCGGAAAACCAGCAGAACCGCCAAGCTTTCTATGATTAGGTGGACCGTGATGCGTACGAATGATGACCGATGGACACGAACTGTGTGTGATTGGATTCCACTAGATATAAAAAGTACTGTAAAAAAACGATTAACCCAATAGTATCACCTTTCCACAAAGGCCCTAGAAAGAGGTTATGATGCTCAACGGATCTCTAATACGGATGGAATTCATTGTACTACCCTAGCGCGTGATAGGGTTAAGTGGAAGTTTTACTGACGCACGCTCGACTCTGTCGATGATCTAAGGAAATCAAGGTGATGTTGAGTAATTTGTAATCATACGATCGTTTTTTTTTTAGTTTTACTTGTAATTAAAGTAATCAATGACCTAAGTGAAGTGGTTTCTATCTCTAATGATGCAGTAGAGAAAACATCCTTGTTGAGATCGCCATTAATCATTTGGATACTGCAATAAACCAGAAGCCATCTTAAGAAAGCTTCCGGAAACAGATATCATTAAGCTAGACATTCGTTAAATGTAAATTTCAATTTCATCCGTGTTGAGCAGTAGGTGAGGTTGGCATGGAGTGTTCTACTGAAAAACACTAACGATTTGTCAAAGTCGAATATCCCAGGACGTTCACATAATGGATACCCTCTTTTATGGAGGCAAACGCTTTTCGTTGATCTAGAGAGACCATGGTTCACATCCTTGAATTGTTAGCTAATGTTTGAGTTGTATTGTGCTTTTCAAACGAGCACTGTAGTACTAATCGTACTGCTCAACAAGAAGAAAACCAGCAAGTGGTCCTTAAAAGACGCTTGATTTGAAGCTGTCGTAAAACCCGACTGTTGTGTTTTCCAAGTATAAAACTTGATTTCAGATTATTTAGCTATACAGCGAAAAATTATTCCAAGCCGTTCTGATCATTTTGATTCTATTTTTCTTATGCGATAAAATCTAAGAACCAGAAAAGTATGAGGAATATGGCGACTTATCAAAATTTTTTTTTGTTAATAAAATCATGCTATACAAAAAAAGCATGATAGAAATAATGATGGTCCTTCGATACTAATCCCTCACTGTCTATTGTAGCACGTTTTGTTTCCCTCATTTCCTCTTAGCACTTAAAAGTCGTTTAAAATTTGTCATTTATACATGTAAGAAGAAGAAGCTTAATTAAACCAAAATCGTATTTTGTCATTTTAAATTAGTCGTTTTTTTTTCATCAAATGACGTGATGTACAGAACTATGCGGTATTATATTTTCTGATATAACCGAACACGAAAAAAACTTTCTCTGTTAACGAAACAGACAGTTTATCGATTGATGACGTATAAAAGAAATGTCACACGAAATTCTGCACAAAAACGAACGATTCTGTTATAGTGGATAGAGGGGAAGAACGGTTTGAAAATGGTGTAATGGACGAAAAAAAATAGGATATAACAAAAGAGATCTGATGATATTGCCAACAGTTACGATAATGTGTACGATTGAGAACGAAAAAATGACTTGAGATCAGTCGATAGATATATATTCGAGCCTCAGAATTGTAGTATCGCAGATGACGTCGATAAGCTACCGTATTCTAATAAATGGAGCGCAATTACTCCATATCGTCGTATCCTTCGTATTCGTAGGCTCGCTTGCCAAATCTCATCCATTTTGCGTCCGGTGTTCTCTTACCGAACCTGAAGTGATAGAGAATAAGAAATATCCTAATTAAATGTATATCATATCATGATATATGTTATACCATGATCTACCTCATGGCATAACGCTGTGGCTCCTCCTACAACAACGCTGGTTGTTCGAATGTTATACTAATATTATTATGCAAAGTTGATTAACAGATTTACGCAGCATGCTTCAAAGCAAACCAAGTTTTTCATGGGGTTCGGAAAGTACTGGCAGAATCGTAAGCATGAATAAGTAGGATAGTTTTTTCAGTACTTGATAAACGCAACGACTGCAGATATGCATTCAATGACTTCTACAATTCAATAAAAAACGAAACGTGAGGTATTCTATAGAGAGGACTGAGCACGAAGTTACTAAGAGTTTATTGTTGTCCTGGTGAAGTGTTCATAATACGTCGAATAAAGTAACATATATGCTACTGCTTATAGTACTTCACAACGGTAGTGATTTCACTATGTGGTTATCATATCGAGCAGGAGGCCTTTTCTTCCATGATCTATCGTTGCATAATCTTAGAAGTGGAACCTGACACCAAATGTTGTTATGTATCACTTTTCTGGTTGGTTTTGACTAGAATAAACTGGTAAACCGACAAGTATGTAAGCTGGGTAACCTCGATACAAACTGATGATGAACTCATAAGTTGGTGAATTTTATTACCTCATCCATTTTGCATTCGGTGTTCTTTTACCAAATCGCATCCATTTTGCTGACGGTGAGCGCTTAGGGACACGTTCCTGAATATATTATATGGGTGCTGAATAAAATATAGATATTGATTACTGTAGATCGATTTATCTACAATGTATAAATGTTGTCTAAGTAAAAGAAAAGATATTATTTAGTAGGACTATCTGAAACCGTTCGTTCTACGTTTACGTTCTTCTTTTGATTATATTCAGAAAAAGGAAAGAGGAAAGTAATTCAGCAAAGAAAAGTCTCCATGGGCTATCGTTTTTTTTTCTATAATATAATCAAACCTCATTCACATTGAGGCTTTTAGATATCCTCATAAAAAACTGTTCTTTTTTCTTCTTTCAACTATTCTCATTATTCTATGTGGCTGTCGATATCCCGCCTCTTGCGTTTCCGAATCCACTAACAAAGCTTTAATCTTTTTTTCCTTCCAATAGTTTTATTGAATTCATCGTTTGATTCTGAATTATGCTACCGTATAGCTTTATTCTCATGCAAGATAATTTTTGATGCGAAGGAATTCAGAAATAAAATGGTCGTGAAAAATTGAACACCTATTTTTCTTTTGCGCAAGAGCATTCTAGGTCTTAGGTAAATTTTCTTATATTTGGTATTTTTCATAAAAGATGATATTTTTTGGATCTGTAGGTCAAAAGCTGTTAAAGCTTAAGTGCACAGAGCTTCTACGAAAGAAACCGGGAGGACTAATATTGAGGTTTGAAGTCGCAAAAATGCCAGAAGTAGCGAAGTTCTGAAGAAGAATTAATGATGAAGAATTTTTACATTAGTTCAGAAGAGATTTGTACATAAAGTGAATTTGTCGGTGTAGGTGAAATTCTCCAAAGGAATCCGTTCTACAACAATTTTACTCCCTAAGTTAACTATGATGCTCTGATTTTTATAGCAATTAGCCTCCATGTTATTCACAACGTTTCTTATTCCTTTTTCTTATCATATGAGACGTTTCAGGAATGCAATGACGATTAAGCATTTTATGATTTTCATCCTCGAATGAATTAAGTCATAGCTTTTCTTGAATGTATGGAGAACAAAGTGTCTAAGGAGGTTCGGTATTGCATAGCGGATAACATGCATTAATATCGATCTGTCCGTTATTTGCTCTATTATTACCTCACATTCAATCGATAATTACCGTAACTTTTTGCATGTGTCATTCATTAAGCATTACATAAATATAATAATAAATCATACTATGTTCGTATTTCTAAGGCATTCCATAGAAAAGAAAAATCCGAATAGTAAAATCTTGTAGAGATTTCTATTGCTGCATAGAACTAAGCAGAAATGAAACATATAAAGAATGGACCAATGTAAATTCATGCTTGGAAACTATTGTTGCTGATGACAGAATGAGTCAATTCCTGCAAAAACAAATTAGTCATAAATCCTCGTGTGGTGTAGGAGGAAAACATAATGAATTCGTTTGCAGATGAGAGTCGTCAATCACTGCAAAGCTATTCAGCTTTTCGATCATCTTATTAATAAACCAGTCAGCCTACTAGAATATTAATCATCTGGATCTCGTCGAGTTTTTCTCACATTCTTTTCATCATAGTCATGCGATACAAATGGTCACTGAAGGTGAAAATTGCAGCGATGACTAGTTGCCGTAAATAATCGTATGGCAGATGTCCACCGTATGCAAATTTCTCAATATATCGTCTCATCAACATAGTTAGTAGCATTTCAATCCTCATAAACATGGTAGATCATATAGATCAACGGTATAGCATCGATATTCCAATTCTTCAAATAATTACCCACAAAACTTCAAGATAGGCAGTACTTGAACTCACAATAAACCATTAACAATGCCGATCCAACAAATTAGATCCGTTAAAAGGGATGTGTAGTAGCCTACTATATCTAAAAATTAGAGGAACATTGAGTGGGTACACCATAAGGAAGTTGGTAGGTTAATCAGTTGCATTTCACAGCTAGGAATTCGAACAGATGGGTATTGAGGTAGTACTAGTACTAACTGACTAACTCAAAAACAAGGTACCGTTCCATCGTATTCCTTACAAAAGAAATTCAGTAGCTCTAAGCTGCTCTAGGACCACCACTAATCATTGAAGGATAATTTGAAAAAGAACTGTCATTACTATATTCTGCCATTATTCTGCAGCTTTCCTAAGCAGGTAGAACTAGACAGATATGATGTCATTATATTCACAATATCTACCAATCGATTGGACGCTGCAGAACAACTAAGTGATAAATACTTTTAAGTTCGTCAAACTTATAGTAGAACAGTCTATGCTGGAAAGACATTTCTGACTTGAAGTTGGCAGTTCCACATTGTGAGTTGCTCTAGTACAACTTGGACCTTATGAGATGTTCATCAAAACTGAGCTTACAGTATGTCATCTATGATGTGATTGAGCGATTGTTTGCAGGATAATGGATGTCAGATAAAGCTTCGATAGATTGTGCTACAACTGGATGAGATTTGGACGAAAAAAAAACTAGGATATGAGCTAAAAAATAGCAAGCTAATTCATAATAACGGGCTATTTGAAAGAGGTCAATACTCTTTAGATGTAATTTGAGTCCCTTAACGTCCTCATAATATGTATTCAATTTAATCTCTATAAAGCTATACGAATAGAAGCATTATTTATACGGATTGAAAGAAGCTGAGATTAAGCGAGCTTATCAACTGTAATATTAGTAAAAGACTAAACGACGACGGAAAAGGAGCATTTAGGTTGATTTTTAAGATTTTCATAAACATTCCTACGGAGATAATGAAAAGTGAATGTCAACTCAATTTCTTTTGCATGCTGTACATGAAGAGGTAAAATTAAGAACGACTGGATTATACGTGTGCTATGAGGTCTAGCGAAATTAATCATGCTGATTATTACTTGTTTACGGATTTGACCTTAGCCAGCATCTTGTCAACTAAAGGAAATGAAGTGTAAATAGGATTTTGAAGGAGAACTGTCCTACTCTCGGTGGTTCAACATAAACCTTCTAAAACTGGAATGCGTTGCTCTTGTAGGGCGAATTGAACGTCTATACAGATTAACGTCATCTGATTTGAAATGTGAACAGCACAAATCTTTCCCAACGACGAGTGCTTATCATTACCTATGAATTGGATGATAAACGAAGTGATTTGAGGTGAGTGTTAATGCAAACATTGGATTATCAATCAAAGAACTCTATCTGATTTGAGGATTAAACGAATAGATGAAGCTTAAATATGAGTACAAATTATGAATTTGTTGCATAAAATGACGTTTTCTATTACATCTGAGGTGAATTGATTGTTTTTTGTCTTAATATAGTTTTAATTATATGTATAACTAGTTTCGTCCTACTGAAGTGTGAAATTTTTCTACTGATTTGCTTTTCTCGATTTAAAATCTCACCATTTTCCTCATTTCCCTCTCATGCACTAATTATAGACTATTAAGACTGAAGAAAACACCGTCTTATGGATCAATTCTGAAGTGATTTATAAAGGCTGTGAACTGATAATCAAATGGGAAATGACCTATTTTTTTTTTGCTTTAAGCTGCTAACTGTTATACCTTGACACGGTGATCAGCACTGGATGATGTTCTTTGATCTTTAAATGTACATTACTTATACTACGGTGAATAAATAATTAGCAAGCTGTTGGTTGTTGAAGTATTTAGTTGTTCTCCAGTAAATATCCATATTTTATTACATATTTAATGCTAATTATTCAACTGATGTTGTTGTGATTATCAGAATCCAATAGTTTGTAGAATATGTTGAAATTTTGCCTCAATAATAACTGAAGAAAGTTTTCACTCTACAAAAAAAAATCAGCGATGAGTGTCTGAAAAGAAAACAAGAAAAACACCAAAGATCACCAACATCATTGTCATTTTTCTTCAGCTTCATCTTTATCTTAGAAATACTCGTAATTAATCATGAAATATTCCTCTTTATAGCTATGAGGATCGTCGCGACATCACACTAATCACGTCGATCGATATGTATAGAAAGCACGGTTTCAATACCGAATGTTATGGAAACATTATTCACTCAAGATTGTCTTTCTAACGGAAATTTTTCAACGAATTTCCTCGCAAAAATTGTCCTCATATGTATCACTACAGTCCTCTCATTATTCTATATAAAATTTGATATCCTTCATATATATGTTTTCTACCACCACGTTCTTCAAATACTTTTGAACGGTTTGCAAATCCATTCTGGGTAGAGCAAATAATTTATGAAAAGCGATCGATTTGAGGTCAAAACACTGACCGTTGCATAGCTTCATTAGTTGTTTTCTCGAAGTATTTGAAATTTTCCAGGATGAATAAATTTGATACTGACCTCACTTGATACGATCAGGATGAAAAGCGGTAATTTCAAACGAAAAATTTGAAAATCTATAAGAAACGGTTAATGGAAAAAACGTTTTTCTTTTAATAAAAATTGTATTTGGTTATCCTAACTATGCTTGATTTAATTGAAATGAATGCTTAGCTTATTCTGGGATGATTACGAAACGCTCAGCTTTTTTCTTTGTTTACAATGTCGTAGAACGAGTATAATGAGAGTTTTTTTTTCACCTCATTTAAAAATAAAAAAGCACGATAGGATTGAGATTGGATGTTAGTATGAGTTCAAACATTTCCTCATATGCTTAATACGACAAAGCATAGCAAATCGATAAAAGAAATCTTTTGGCTGTTGAAAGCATCGTTAACGTTTCATTGAATTACTTATAACTGATCCGAAACTATGTTAAAAGCTGAGGAATGTGATGCTGTTGATGAGCCTCCCCTAAAGTGTTCAGTCACATTCCGTGCTTCATTAGTGCTTCAACAGAGTGAATTCAGATTTGATTTCTTTCTCTTTAATTCGATATTTTTAACAATGGTGCTTCCTTTGCTGGCTTCTTTTTTTTTTCTTCCTTTAAAAAAATGAAAGGAAAAGTCCTCAACGAAAAAGTAAACTTGAGTCAAATTCTTAGAACTTATACTATGATAATCGCTTTTGTTGTTTTCATAAACAAAAGAATATGAGAAGCTAAAACAAACACTACCTCATAAGTGAAGTGATAACAACCTATACATTTCATTTCGACAAGAAGACAAGTGATAAGCAGTTTCCTAGCAGGAAGTAGATCGGTGAATGAATTACGGTAGTTTCAAAAGAACTGTTCATTAGATAAATACTATTAAAGGAAGAAGGCAAGAAATTTTATTTCACAGAAAAAATCCGATCGTGTACCCAATTATATGAACTGAAACAGGCTTGAATTTTATCATGCAGCTATCTGTATCGCTGAAATTTTGAGGTATGTAAAGAAAATTGAGTGAAGAACGTAAGAGGTTATAAATTTATCTCTGATTTTTCCCTCATTAATTAATGAGTTCGGTGTAAAAATGGATAGGAAAAAAAACAACAAGTATTAATGGCAAAAAATTCTCATTAATCATAGCCAGAGGGAACATCATTTCTCTTATCATTTCAAATTTACTTCATTTTTTTTCCTTGTTCCTCTTTCATTTTCCTAATTACATATAGTCATGTTTTAGTTGATTACTTTAGTTCAGAAGAAAAATTCAGCATAGTAGTCAGATTACTTTCTACGAAATCAGATCACTCTGAGCTGCTGGAAACTGCCAGAAGAAGTTGGCCAAACTTTACCTGATTGAGGCTTACAGCTTGGAAAGCTTCATAATTGATTAATCAGAAGTAATATAGATTAACCAGTTGAATGAAAACGTACCGAGTCCATCAGAGGCAAAATTTCTGTATCTTGTGAGGTGCAAACGGCCATCAGAATACAAATCATTACGAAAACAAATAACCGCTGCATTATATCTAAATTATTGAAACGGATTATAATGCTTCATGATTCATTCACTAATAGAAGATAAAAACATCGTGCACATAAAATTTTTACAGAATAACAACTGAATATGTAACAGCCTATGAGAAAACAAAACAACACAACAATAAGGTAGCTGAGGTTACAAGGGGTGTAACTACCGTATACAACAAAGAATGTCTAGAATTTTCTGGTCAAAAATTATTTTTCATGACAGCAAAGTCTGAACGAAATTGTAGCAAGTACATTTGTCTGAAAGCATCGTGTGCGAAAAGAGCTAACAGAATTCCATCGCTCTCGGAAATCACACGTGAGACTGATGAAATCTATTGTAAAATGGGCGGAGCCGTTCAGGAGCTGAAAGCATCGCAGCACACGCATCACTGCCCTCCGCTTATCGAGGACGGCAGCCAAATCTTCATTGAGAAAAGAATCCCGAATCCTTTTCCTACGTCGACAAATCTTCGTTGCCTGAGTTCAAACGTGGATATGGGCTAACAGTAGAGATGAAAATAATGATTAGCATCAATTTACCAGCACCATACAACTGAAGAAACATTGATAAATAATCCGCAAAATACATCATTTGCCTCAAGGAACAGTCGCTTGAGGAAGAACTTTATATAGTTATCGATTAGTCGTTCTCCATTGTAATAACAATATTGACTCAAATTTGTATGACGTCAAAATAATACAGGATAACATTTCAAAAGTGTTAAGTACGGATACGAGTAAATACTGCTAGACTTCCAATCTCCCTTCATCTCACTTCCGTTAAGGTGACATTGTGACGTGATCTGTCTTCCGATGAAGATATGCTTAGCATTCGTGGACATCAAGATATTGTGAAGACGCTCGTAGTGCTCCCGTAGGCTATAGATTAGCATGTCTTGCTGACCACTGTAATACTAGAAATCCACTGACTCCTGAGGATGAGAGACGCTGTTCTCCTAAGCACACTGATCAAAGCCAGCGTATCATTGCAACCACTCCACCTAATGTACCACATCATCAAGAAATTCTTTTTTAGTTGTAAGACAGATGATTTGATCTCGAAATATCGGCAAAGGAATGGAAATGAATATTAATCTGACTGCCACTTTCCCTCGTAAATATGGGAACATTTTCCTTTGTCACTTCATGATAAAAATTTATAGATTTCATATTTATAAATATTATTAATATTGATGAAGTGAATCCTCATAAGAATCTACATGGCAATGTGAGTCTGAAATTTTTAAATGGGCGACGAAGATGTCACTCATTTGTGTTGTGAGAGGAGGGACGTTTTTTTTCGATTCTTTTCGACGTTCAAGAAATCTTTTAATAATTCTTCATACGTGATGTGGTTGGTATGTGATGAGTGAATGCTTAATCCATTTCCACTCATTCCAATTGTTTTCAGCAACTAATTCACCTCATATGATAATTTTCGTGCTCTCGTAATACAATTGATCATTGTTATGTTGGATCCTAAGAAACATCACGTACGATATATGTGAGAATTTCTCAATTCTCTTGAAAAATAATTGAAGAGAGGAAAAAAGAAAGGAAGGAAAAGGAAAAAGAATTTTTCTGCTTACTTCTATTTTTTATTCACATCTCAATACATTCTATTTCTCTTTGAATTGATCACTGAACCATTCCATTCGGAAGATAAATAGAAAATTGAACTCGACAACCCATTTAATAACGAAAAAAAAAATCGTCATCTTCCTTAGGTATTATAGTATTTAGCTTGGAAACTGTTTGTATAATGAGTTTTGCCTCAAAGCATTAGAGTTCAGCAGTGATAATGAGGAAGGTAATGTGGTATGGACGAAGATAAATAGTATTATTAGAGCAAAAAAGTTGAAAAAAAATATTATTGCCTTTAGGCGATGATCTGATATCAATCATGATATCAATCATAATTCTTTCTGCTTTTTAATAGTTTTTTTTTTCTAACGTAGAAGTAGTTTTTTTCGAAAAAGTATCTTGATTTTCTATTATAAAAACTTTTCTACTTCTGTCACATTTCATTTCTCCATCAACGCTGAATTCTTGAAATCGTAATGTGTGATTTTTTGAAAAATATAGTAACTCGACGGAGTTACTCCACGAGATCTGCTGAGTAGGGAAAATGAGGTAAAAGTTTCAAATCAAGCTTCCTTGTTTTTTCCTGTGTTGTTTATGCAGCGTAATACCTCGCGTACTTCTTGTCAGAGGATCTTTTTTTTTCCGTTATTGACCAAAACATATGGAGTTTTCTACAAGCCCTATGTTTAATCGCCCGAGATGTTCATAATGTACTGTTGCTGTAGAGATTCAAGCCATTCATAGCGGAAGATTTTAGAAATACCTCATCACACATGAATAAAGACCTTTCTTATTGATAGTGATGCTCGTGGAATCGGAACAAGTGCTTCACCGAAAAAACCTATAGTCTGTCTTGTAAAAAATTATTGTGTACCACCCACTTCTTATCTCCAGTTACATTCTCTTGGAAAAATAGTTCGGCTTTATTCCAAAATAAAACAGAGGCGTAGATGGTACGCCATTTATTGAGGCGCCGTTTCAGTCAAGGAGGAGCG
>KN716445.1:96295-111128 GCA_000816705.1 Dictyocaulus viviparus | reverse complement strand
TATATATATATATATATATATATATATATATATATATAGAACTTCACGTATATGTATATGGAACTGACTTTTACAAAAAAGAATCTCGCACCATGATGCAGAAGCTTATTTGAAAGACTGATTTTTAAAATATGAAGTGCAATGTATAGTGATTGTCTATAAACGAGGAACTAAATCTTACAGAGTGAAATATACCCGATGAAAGACATAACCAAAGCGAGAATGTAAATCAAAATCATCACACGGGCCTAAAATTACTCACTGAGCTTCTGATAAATTCTAATAATTTTGAGAGAATAAAAGAATGTGAATGGGTATAACTAAACTACTGATAACATGTATCAGGTCCCGTAACTAGCCTTATTACAAGCTCTAAACCATTAGTGTAAAATGCACTAAAAACATTGGCACTACGGTGGTACTAAAAAAGAAGCATACAGTAGTCTACGCACTAAATTTAGTTTGGCTTCGCAGAACAATATCTGCACAAGGAAGAATAGCGGCGAAAACGTAACCGCCAGGAAGATTCGACTCACAACCTCAGCAACGGAAACCTGTAGGGAAAGTACAACTAGTTATGCTAAATTAACTTATTGGGAATCTCGAGTATTATAAATCACATCTACTAACCTACCAAGGTTGCCAAAAAGAAAATGACCAAACATACCATAAGCCGCGCCTCATACTTTGTAGAATCATAGAAGCTCGCAAAGTCTTGCACAAAGATCTAGTCGCGTAAAACGAATGCCATTCGAAATAACGAGAGAAACACGCAGCAGATGATAAAAGTGTAATATTAAGTGGAAAGGTCATGATTACAAAGCGAGTAGTTTTCGTATCCTTTGTAACTCAGCAGTGAGTTGGTCAGTTACTGCTTTTCTTTTGAATCTTCGCGAATCACGCAAAGCGAAATCCGCTAGGTGAAACTGATCCAACAAAGAACCGTCGGCTGATGTTTCACGACACAAATCTGACCACATGGAACCATCTGAAATAAAAAACGTGTTTTATAACGTACAATGAAAGCATTTCAAATCCAAACAAATATTGCCACCTATACAAAGCTGAAAATTGTGATGAAGCAACACATTTCAACGAAATTGAATCAATTCGCAGTATTCCATAGAAGTCAACAAAATTAGAATCAAAGAAACTCTTCCCTTCACAAGATCTAGAGAAATGTAAGAGTTACAACATTCCTAAGATCCACTCTTCTTTAAGCTTTTTTAAGCATAGTGCAATACCCGTCCCATATATGTATATAAGATATACGTGTACAAAAAATGTTACATAAACTACAAAACGTAGAACTAACAGTTATCAACGCAATGTAATGATAACAGTCCAATGGAAGAGTTCCACATCATTTACTTATAACACGAATAAAATTTATATTCTTTGAACGTGTTACACAATATACAATAATACTGACGTAATCCAAACAACGCAAAATGTATAATTTTCATACTATTCGTGTGTCGCCGGACAATCTCTGCTATTCTTAACTTTCGTTCCATCATCTGCTCTTCTGACAAACGTTCAGTCTTACGTCGCTTTGGTGGCGTAGCTACCAGTTCGTCATCTTCTTCTCCGCTTTCCGCCTCCGGCTCAAGACCAGCCAATTCGATCTGAGTCATGAGAAACACGTGCTAATGCGTACAATAATAAAACTTACCTTAATAAAGACATTATTTTTAAATAAAAAGTATATATCTAAAAACTTGTTTCCTATATGTGTAAATCATCACACCAGTCTTGTGTTATCTAATCCATTTGTGACAGCATTCACATTCGTATCGTCCGAGTTATCATCACTGGTGCTTGGCATTTCCAAATCAAGATCGGAAGTATAAGATAAGTCAGAAACCACCGATGACCGTTCACTGGCTGTTCGCCGCCGCTCTCTGATTTTATTCAAATTAAGATTCAAGAATGTACACCAACTCTAGTAAAATATCAAAATTATTTCGGCTGATCAACATATGTCATCCAAATACAAAAAAAATCTGGTAATCGTTATCAACCTCCATTGTTGCAGGCAATTCGGTGCAACTGGACCGGGTTTCCTTCTCGGTGGTCGTCCAATACCGTCAACTCTGGCACGCTCCCTTCGCGATTCCTTAGTGGTTGGTACTGCAGCATTCGCACCAACCAGACCTTCTCCAACCTAATAATACATGTTATTTGTAAAAGTTAGACCATTTTTGATAAAAAAAAATGTCGACTTCATCTATTGCCAGGCTCTTCTTGTCAGTCTTAAACGGATTTCCGAATGCATGAGCT
The DNA here is from genome assembly GCA_000816705.1 of Dictyocaulus viviparus. Lineage (NCBI taxonomy): Eukaryota > Metazoa > Nematoda > Chromadorea > Rhabditida > Metastrongylidae > Dictyocaulus > Dictyocaulus viviparus. Next base: position 108,845 of record KN716445.1, on the reverse strand, counting down.
CTAACTGGCGTTGGTTCAACTGGACGAAGTGGCCCACGTCCTACGGCAGCTAATCCTTTGATATACTCTTCATAATTACCCATTTGAGATATTGGCAGCTGATGAAGCTCATCTAGGGAAAAAGATATCAAAACCATTTGGAATACATGTGAAAAATGTGTGGTACTGGGAAAGTTGAACAATAAATACCAGAATTATGCAGTTTTAGGTCTACACCGGGAGGACCTCCATCCAAAACAGCAAATGTATTTTCGCGCAACGTCATGTCAAGATTTGCACGTAATCTAAAGCGATAATAACTCACCAGAAAAAGGAAAAAACGAATATTTATACAGATTATGTCAAACAGCAAAAAGTAGTATTGAAAACGTTATTAATAGTGGAAATTGTAAAACTACTCTAAGTCCTTGCTCTCATCAATGTAAAGATTGTGTGATTGATTGATTCATCATCCTATTGTATAAAAAAAGAAATTAAGACTTATCAATAAAAGAGACTGATAAATGGTTTTTATTAATAGCAATCATTATTATGGATTCAATGAGGAAAGAGATGTCAGTGTCACTATAAGTTATACTCTGCTATTACAATTAAATATGTAATAGTAGCAAGACCTTGAAATGTTTACCCTTCAAATAGTTCAAAAGATAATTACCAAAAATAAAAGGGCTAGCAATGGGAAAGCAACTGGCACCTAGATAGCTATGGGGTGCCGAGACTGCCTTTAGGTCTAGAGTGTAAGTGCTGGTTAATGAACTATGCTCTACTATAGATATATGAATTATTGCTCTATTTCTTGTTCAAAGCGAGTAGAAATTGATTAATGCTTTTAGTAGTTTAATGAACAGTCATATTATATAAGACCCACTCGTGAAAAACTAAAAATAAAAGTATTTTTGGACGCACAAAATAAACTACGCGAAAACAACTATATAGCAAAATAGTGTCGAAAGCCAAACAATAAGAACTTATCGGTTTGCTGGCATCTGTCTCACTGTGTACATAAAACGAATGCGCTTATAAAAAACATGTTCCCAACTACCAAAAAATAAGTACGGCAAACCAACAGAAGGTAGAATCCATGGAGTTGGCTCGGAAAACAGCTATTTCTAAGTGCTATAAATTTATAGCTGATCGCACTAGACTCAGAGAGAATAAAGTACCCCGAAAAATAATTGTAATCCATTTGGACAGTCAATCGGCAACCGCTTGAATGACACTTTTGCGTAACTAATAACTTCTTAATATGCCTGAACGTTAGAGATGAGTTTAGGTACAGTTTACCTCATTTACTGCAGAGCGTGCGACAGATCTATTGGGAAAACGAGAAGTTAAGTCACTTATGTCTGCATAAAAGGCCACCATATAAAGCTGATATCAAGACCATATACTCCACTAAGTATGCATAGGTTTCGGATACGAAACGGGAAAGATTTTGATACGTAGTCACCATAGTCGCTCGAAAACAGAAGACAGCGCATACAATTATTGAAGGACTCCCGGTAAATTTCGTGAGTCCAATTAAGAATTTCAAGGAAGAATACTTCGAGATCACATGTAATATGACAGAGCATATATAAGTGTTATATGATAAGCAAAGAACATTGTGCGATTTTCATACGACTAGTCTCCACTTGACCTAAAATATTAAGAATGATGAGTCTATAAAAGTCAATTCATTTTTTTTTGTTTAAGGGTCTGATGAATTTCTTTGAGTATTAGTGTTTGGCTGGCGGGATTTTGAATAGCCTGACGTACCAAGGCTCTGAAGAATTAGCCATTTGGATGAAGTTCATTTTACAACCCCGTCTTCCCTCAAGAAAAAAATAACGAGTTTACAACAACAATGTATGACTAACATTTGTTCACCGAAGTGTTCAAAAACACTTTGATTTGAGAAAAACATTGCAATTTTCTGCGCAGCCTCATTGCATAATGTATACCACTGATTCCAAAAAACATATTTACGTTTGATGACAACAAGAAGAAAAACTAAAACTCATCAATTCCACCAAACCTTGGTAATTGTCCAACCATTTCTAGAGCTGGAACAATAAAAGGATTTCTGAATTTGCAACCAGCTGGTGCCCTGGGACGTGGTTCACATAGATGAATCTAGATTACCGAAAATTCATAACTTTTTAAATAAAATTAGCTTGAAATTCACTTATATAAATAACACTACTATAAAAAACTATTCGAAGAAAAAAGAAGGCAAAAAACTAACTAAAGAGTTTCGAAAGAGCTAAAAAATGGAAATTCACAAATGGTAACAATACTTAACATGCTCACAATTTGAAATATAAAGCTTTTTTTGATTCGCTTACATGCAATTGTGTTCTATGCGATGATATCCTCATTTTTGACAATTCTGCTTCGGGATCTCGCATTATCTCTATGTCACGACGATCTCTTCGAGCAACACGGTCTTTCATCCGTACAGAAAGAGGCTGCCAATCCACCCGTAATGGTGGTGTGAAGAGCATTTGTTCGAGAGCCACCTAGGAATCGTTTACCAACACTCTTTTACAGTTGTTTTTTTTTGTACTACTACGATGAAACATATTTGGAAATGTAAATTTGCTAGTTCCTATTAATTCCAAAACTGATTCAACACCTAGAAATCCGATGAAAATCTTTGCATTATTGATACAAATACAATGATAATATACGTAAACAGATGAGAATCGCACGTAAACACGACTCGAAAGCAAACATACAATTGGTAACGGGGTCATATTTTGTTGCAACAACACCGATAACGTCGTACACGTCTTCTCAAACTCTTCCTTTCCTTGCGTTTTTAGTTCATTCAGATAATTTAACAAAGCAGCCGGATACACTTGACTCAAAGAAACCCCTCTATCTTCCAGTAATCCAGTTTCCATTTTCATTTTTGTGAGGGCATTCCGTAAAGGCTGAAAAACAATCGAAACAGCAACTTAAGTCATGCAAGATTATGGAAAATTAATGAAGCAGTACCGTTAGATAGTAAGGAGGCATTGCTTCTACATAGCGATCAAGCCTAGCACGCCAATTGCCGCCATTTCGAACTCGTGGATCATTCTGCAAAACAAGTTGCAGTAATAGAGTCAAGAAGCCTCGCATACTTAAATTTCATGAACAACTTTCCATACACACAAATATAAAACAGCAAATCTCTGGTGTTCATTAATCGTGGAATGCATTTCAAATTCAACTTCATTAGGAATATCAGCGGTAATTGTGTAAGATTTTGGCGTGACTTTCAGTGGCATGTCTCAATCTCGCTGGTGTTCTTCATCCACTTAGATGATTTTAGCAAAACTAAGCAGAATCCGAAAAAAATTTCATATACTTCCATTTCATGTAAGTGAACTCAAACTTTCCTCAAAATGATCTTAAGCTAATGATGAAATATGATTCTATATCAATTATCCAAGAATATTAAAAACCTTGCCAAACATAACTACAAAGGTCAAAAAGAAGCTTATAAATAACAGATAGATAACAAATACTTTAAAAAATACAGCTCAGATATCAGCTTAAAAAAACTATTCTAAATACTTTTAGTACAGTCTCCTTATCATAAATTAGAAGCAGAGAAATTAAATTCACTTTCTTTGAGTGAACGTATAAATCACCTTATATTCCTCAAACAACTGCACTATCACCGGATAGTTATACGGCATAACTACCAAATTAACAACTTGTCCATTAGAAGCCGTCTTTAGATAGCCAAAAGGCTTACCAACGCCTTCTGTCCTGCTTGATGAACGAACGAAAACCTCAAAAATTAATTTGGCGTCTTCGTTTTGTTTTTAGATGGTCTACATAAAATTATCCACTTCCCTTATATTACTGAAGGTATTGAATAATAAATGAATAAGAAGGTTACAGCTTACTTGGTAGCACATATTGGCAGATGTACTCGCGTGCCTATCGAGAATATACTCAGCAACTGGGCTTGGTTCTAGTTGGTATTTATCAAATGGGAGATCAGTTTGAATAGTCTGAATATTTATTGACGAATGACTTCTTCTGATTATTGTATTCAACTTTGCCCATTGATGAGGACAAAGAGCATCATATATGTCGTCTTACAATTAGAAAGGCCAAAAATATACCGGCGATGGAACTGGATCGATTGAAAATATGATGCTTGGATGAGCTCGACGCGATGGAAGTTGTCCTTTTCTTAACGAAAAAAAAATCCGCCACTCATATAATAATATAATGTAAACTAATGTAAATTTATATGAGAATATATGAGAATATAATGTAAATTTATATGAGAATAGAATCCAACTTCGCCATAAAGGCTAGAATTAAATTTTTGTAAATATAGCCATAAATATTTACTCTATCCTATCATGCCAAAAACCCTCAGGAATCGGCCAATGTCCGGTTGGTGGACGACCACCGAGACCTTTCACATACACAAGTGTTAGAGGCTTCACTTCCATATGATTACGTAGACGCAGACGAGCCTTGTCACGATCAGATAATACCTCCTCATTTGTCTCACGTATATCTGACAAAAAAAAAACAATTAATTACATACGTATATGTTTATATATATATATGGTCTAGTTATATATTTATGTGTAGTCGAGTACACATACATAAGTGCACATATGTGCATATATGCTCACACATTCCTACATATACATATGTAATCGTTTTACAAAGGTTTAGAAAAAAAATGAAAACAGGATGAATATAGATGTTACAAGACTCGTACTCGCTAATGTTGGACACTCAAAACGAACAATGATCCCATTTAATTGAATAGCCTGCACGATTTGATCAACCATTGGACCAATAAGTTTGTGAGACTGCAGAAGGAATGATCGACCTTAATATTAAAAGTCTAATTAGATAATGAAAACATTTACAAACTTTCAAAAAATTCTTATGTAAATGATAACGTACCTCATTCAAAGTGCTCTGTCCCTAATCCTACATTACAAATGATTATAAGAATTCAATGTCTTGACATTTATTTGAAAATCAAACACTATATACTACTTCGTACAAATAAAGAATTGGCGCACTTAATGAGCTTACTCACATCTGCTATTTTACATTTTCCTTCTAAACTAAAGTACACAAAATTACTACATGTATCACGCAAAACCTCACCGCCCGTAGATGCACAGAGTGTTTCAATAGGTGGTCCAGCATTTGGAAGAATGATCGGGGGCGTAAGATTTACTCGAATTCCTTTGGATGGATAACGAAGAACCTATTTAATTATATAATATTACACTACATAACTACAAAACAGACAATTTCAAATGCATATATGTACAAGATCAGATGAAACATACACATGTGTACAGTCTTTGGTCCCAACGAAATGACTCGATTGTCATTTCAGAGCCCAAGTACGGCCTTCCTGTAGGAATCATCTACAAATACTTTTTTCTGTTAGTCTGATAACAAGAAAAAATATTTACCGTTATCTTAAATCAAAATATAACATTGTTCTCACAATACCTACCTTGATGCACGACCCCACCTTATATAAGATTATCAGCTTATATTGCAATAATACAACGATTAAATAAGAGATGCTATTACTGCAACTTAAGTAATTGTAAGAACTATCCTTTCAAATAAGTTCTGCAGAACATCGAGTGTTTATAATGAGGGACTCCAAACAGTTTATCTAATTGTGTTATGCAGCAACAAACTTATAGCAAAAAATGATAGTGTCACAGATGCAAAGTTGAAAATTGCCATACTTACTGAAAACCCTAAAGAATTGTTTTAGCAGAAAAATAGTGGCATTGCATTTACATTTTCTCGGATTTAAACTACGAAAACTAACTCGAAATTCGGCAGGTACTTCACTTAAAGATGTTGAGTCGGTAATAGCAAGTAGAACAACAGGTTCAAAATACGTCGGGAATCGCCCACACCCGTAATTATCAATACCTTAAAATACAATGACTAACAACTAATGAATCAGAATATTTTGCCAAAATCAAACCACAACTATAATAATAATATTGATAATAGTGGCAATAATAAGTCCATAATGTCAGCTAATATAGATACTCGTCACTAACCAGTTTGCGCACGATGGACATTTATAAATTTTAAAGCGTTCATAAAGGCTGCAGCTATAGATCCTCTGCCACGAGGACGTAAACGCTTAACCTGCTCATGCAAGATCGCACTGCTTTCGCGCCATCCCGACTGAAAAACAATTGTAAGTGAAAGTAGAAACCAAACACTAGATTGTGAACACATATGGTGTGTTCCATAACCTCGAAATACTAGAAAGCTTGAATTATACCTTAATACAAGCTGGGTAGTCCTCTGTAGTTATGAGAAAGAAACGATCGTAGCCACGAGTTGCTACGTCTTTCATGCGTTGCTACAAATACCGCTTTAGACTTGGATTACATGGAATGGTTTGTAAAACTGATTAACCCAAAAATAGTGACCCTTCCTACCTTCTGTAATGTATCGATGATATTGCGGGCCACATCCAAATATGATGTACCAAGATAAGTCTTCTGTGCCATTGAGGCGCTTGTGTCAACAATTAACAATATAATAGTCATTATTCATTTGGTAATGACTTGCAAACAACAAAACCACAATAAAAACCGGCCACCCCGTACCCCTGATAACGCATAAAATGATTGGTCGATGTTCACTTGAAATAAGACGTGATGTAAAGCAGGATGCTGAGCCTTGTGCAAACACGGTAGATTTGGTTTACCGTAAGAGATTATTTGTTACATTCGGCTATAGGATAAAAACAACTTTGCGGTAATTGCTGTGAGAAACTGTTATTCTGCGAGCTTAATTGAAATAGAGAAATTCTTGTGATCATTCCGTACACGTAATTAAACGAGAATTAAAGTTCTATAAACCATACCCAACGAACCAAGCGGCTTCTTTTCCACTTAGATACAACGTAGATTGATCAGTAATTCGAAAACCATCTGAAATTCAGATATAAACCTCTGGATGTCCGTAAAATCCATCCTAATCAAAACTAAGAAGAACACATTTCACATCTGTACAGAAGGAAACTAAAATCAAGTTTTCAGCGTTTATAGTTTTGTAAAATCAATTTATGGATAGGAATTTTTGGAATACATTGTTGAGATAGTAACAGGAATTATATATTTTATGGATTCCAGCAGTACTCATAGATCTTTGATTTCGTTACACATAAAATGAGTATTTTCTTAAGCTTTCGTTTCTTTTTTTTTTTTTTTGATGAAACGCCGTAGTGCAATAAAGTATTTTTGTATGTCAGAAATCGATTTTTCAATCATTCACAACAACTCTTCGGATAATACGATACTTTGTTGGACTCAAGCCACTTTGATTAATCAGAAAGTAGTTTATTGGAACTTTGTATGAGAATACTTCATATCATTTCACAATTAGCTTATATTATTACTGTATTTTGTCGGATCCACAACCATCTTGAAGGCTTAGGTGAATTGACATTGTCATCTCGGGTAAATGTTTGTAGCGATAGCCTGAGGCTATTTCCAAATCTTTGGAACGTCATTTATAGTTTAACTTTTACATTTCACAAACGTTATACATAGTTACGTGAACCGGATACGTACGCTTGATTAATGATGAGGAATTTCTCAAATCTGATCAACGTTTCATTTTTGGAATAAAAAGTTTGCACAAAGTCATTGTTGGTAATTTTAACGCCAAGATTGGCCGAGAAAAGAGCCTTAAGAACGTCATTTTGTTGCCCAAAAACTTCAGTAGAATTAACAGAAAGAGCAGTTCAACTATGCTCTTCTATCTACGCTGTTGGTATAATATTAATGAGACTGAACGTTGGGACAAGAGGCAAAACGGTCCAGAATTACTAAAATAGCATGAAGAAGTAATGCTGGTGGAGCTTGACGTCCTTTAGACTACGGACTGCTGACTGCACTACGGAGATATCGTGGGTCTGCTATTGATATAATATATTCATTAAGGAGTATTAAATATTATAATGGTGATTATATCACACGGTCTCAATAGTGCAATAGGAACTGCACCATCCTATGAATCAGTGACATGCAGGGTTGAGTCCTCCTTATGTTCCAATTTTCGAGATTGCCTTAACATTTAGGAATATGAATTACGAGTTTCGTAAATTGTTTGCATATAAAAAGTATACCTCTTCTCAACTTTATATGACCCATCTCATACGTTTTAAAGCGAATGCTTTAAAAATCTTCTGTAGTTTGGTAATACAAACGAGGCTAACGCAATCATTCCAAGCACTACGATGCATTTGATACCAGACCAGCTGAGCGATTCTTACTATAGCATCCAACAAAGTATCTCACTTCTATCTTCAATAGAAGGAAATTGTCTCGAAGAATCAAACATACCACCTCATCAACAAGTTACCATCATCCTTGCACCGTACCTGTGTTAACCTGAATAAACTCCTTTTCTACCTCTATCCTCAACATATAGGAAATAGAAAAGTGTGCGACAAACACGATGTCTCTGACAGCATACAGTGGAAATTTGCTTATGCAAATCATAAAGGTTCCCCCATCTAATTGATGTAGTCCTGAAACACCGAGGTACTCTTCGTAAGTAGTGCGGATCCACATCTTTGTCTACCAACGCTGATAGGCTTACATTCGCTGTCTTTGACAATGTCATACGCATCGTCGCAGTCAATGAAACCTAAAGCATCAGCAGATATTACTCCCCACAAACTCCCATGACCATTGAGCAATTTGATGTGGTTTATAGAGCAAATGATGGAGAAACAAGTAATCGACAAATGAAAGAATCTACGAAACGAGCCATTGCCAGCAGATGAAAAAAACTGCCTACAGAAGCATTCACAGACATAAGGTACATGTACTTCACGCATGCTGAACTTTCTTACAGGAGCTCATTCTTTGTCATAGATCCCGTGGGTTTATCGACCGAGCTCATCACTCTTTTGTACGCGGGACAAAAAACCACAAAGACCTTCAGAGGACTACTTCAATTAGATACTCTTCCCACTACAGACACTTGACAGACTGCTGGTCTTTCGGAATGCTTGAATCCCACATTCCTTCCTCTACGTTTAGTTGCAATTACTCAATTAACCCATATAAATAATGATCATTGCAAATCCAATTCCTAAGTCTCTGGAACCGTATTGTTTTTATTGATTGCTACGAATTTATATTGATTGATGCAGTATCCATCTTTTTCTATCAAAAAAGCCATCTAACTATTGAGTTTAGAGTAAAGCTTTATTGCTCAATCGTACTTGCGAATTTGGTCTTTGTCAGACTTTACGGAACGGAACAGCGAAAAATTCTCCTGGATTGAGATTATACGTTTTCCCGTAATACAGGAGTGCGTGACGGACTCGCCGAGGTGTCATTGCGATAGGTAGACCAGAATCAGATTCGTAGCGTATCCTAGGCACATGATACTGTCACTCGTTTGTTTTTGGTAAATTGGGACCGGAGAAATCTGGGTACGAAGTACTGACTTGGTGAAAAGTGGTTAATTGAAGTCATAGTATTGACCTAGTTCGCATTCAACCATTTCCACGATTTCAATGTAAAATTCGAATGCTCCCGGAACAATCGCCAATCAACGCAAACGCTTAAGTCTTGTCTTATTCACCTATATAGTAGAAATAGTAATAGAATGCATGTCGAGTCAATCATTGCTAAAGTGCAATAATTTAGGTCCCTGTAGTCATAAGCATACCAACAATATACCATCTAATAGTTGTAATTTTTTACGCTTCAGAAGCCTCTTTGTCATCATGGGTTACTCTGCCACAAATCAATCGTTCATAGGATGGATCATGGGACCCAAAGCAACATAAACTTTTGCATTCATGAATCCTTGTTGTTGGATGAACCTGAGGTATTCTTACACAGAATCCGACGACACCAATTTATCGAATACTGTGAGGTGGTTCACTTGATAGGTGGCGGCAATTGTGGAGCCTCATTTGAACTTGCGTATCACTAAGGTACTACCTCAACTGCAATACACGATTTTCATCTAACAAATATACTTTTGGAATATTCATCTATCACACAGCGAACCTCACTCCAAATGAATATTATAATCATTTCGAAAAAATTTAGTAACACGTGAGTACAGTTGAGGCTAAATGACTTGATGAGTTATTATTGTTGATCTATAAAAGAAATCATTACATATCCGTATAAATCCCATCAATATAGTGAACATGACATTATTAAGATATTCATATTCATGTTTTTCCATTAACTACGATTGGTTGTAAGGGCATGATACTCAGATGTAATTAACGATGTAAAACTCATAATGATGATAAATAAAAGAAGACTTTATTTCATCTGAAGAAGATCTGTTTTATTAAGCATAAAGTTACCACACATTCACAATGGATTCTATGTTAAACCAATCTTCGATATCAGCATCTCTACCAATTCTACATATGCCGCTTTCGCATCTTCCTGTTTCATTCCTGAAAATCCCTATCGCTAACACAAATGCACTATTAATTAATCATATCTATTTCATACTACTTTCAGTATTCATAATGTAGTGTAGGATTATTGTGATTAACACAAATGATGACGATCACCTTTCTTACTATCCCATGCACTCCATTTCGCTTTGCCTTTGATGTCAAGCATTCCTGGCTTGTCAGTGTTATTATCACCAATAGTGCCCTGCTTGAATAATGCGTACAGTTCTAGTAATTGTTCGTTTGACGGTGACGTTTTCAATGTCTTCACTTTGGTAGCTGCTTCGTCAAACTACGTAGAGAAGAGCTTTACGAAAATATTTATACAGATGAATCGTCAGAAAGATGAAAACCTACCGACATGACCATCTCTATTCTCTAAACTGAAACAAGATCTGGTATATAGTGTTGTTTGTGTTCTGTGTATAGAATTATTTATGATAAACAGCGGAATATTTCAAACAACCCTAAAAATATGATATTAATAAGTTCTTATCAAAATATTCGATGGTAATCGAGAATTCGTTCGCTTGAAACAATCTTAGAACAAACTATACTTCAATAACTATTGTAAAAATATCCGACTATTTACGTAGATGAAAAAGATGAGATGTAACGTCGACCGTAGAATTGCTTGAAGTTATACGATTTTTAAGTTGGCACAGTTTGTTTGTGAGAACGACTGAACAGAACGAAGAGTTGTTCAAATTTCCCGGTAAAGCATTAAATGTAAGCAGTACGAGAAAAATGATCGTTATTGTTTCATATCAAAACAAGAGAATGAAAAAACGATGATGAAACTGATGTCATTGAAACGACAGGAAAGAGGAATAAATAAGAAAGACACCAACTTTCTGAATGTTGTACCGAAATGTCGACAGCGCACAACTGCAATAATGCTTTGTTTTATTTTTATTCATACTATTCATACTCATACATATTCATACTACATGCTATTAATTGATGATGAAATCGATAATACACAGGTAAGTTTGATGGATTATCGATCATGATTTGACGGAATGAATATTATGGAAGCGGAAACAAACTTGCTTACCTACCGCCAATAGTCGAAGCCTATGCAAGGCTTGATAAAATGGTGCGGAAGTTATCATTTTATCACACCTCAAAAATACTTATTGTTAATTATCGAATGAGGAATAGTTGGTCACATTAATGATTAAGCTAAAAACAAAAGACTTTTTTATAAAAAGGAACATCAAATGATCACGTAAATAACGATAAGAACAGCAAATGAATAATTCGATATAAAGGACATCAAAAGATTATTATTGCTTTATCAAAGATTTATGGCACTTTACTTACTAATAAGTATCTAAACATAAATTTGCTTAGATAAGGACTAAGAACGGAATCGGCACAGAATCACGAAACATACATGAACGAATAAAATGGAAAAAAAATTAAATAGAGTTGAAATAGAAAGTAGAACATAACGAAGCACAAAACAGACATTCAACTCATAGGAGGTACGAGTCCTGTAAAAGGCTCTGATTAAGTTTTGGAGCATATTCGTGTTTGACTGAAGACTTAAAACCATGAATTACACTATTAAGGTTGACTATGTTAGCCAAAAGCATATCCACCCATCCTTCAAAAGGAAGTAAACAGGAAGTTTGTATTCTTTTTGTAGTCCACTCGAAAGTTCTCAACGTTCATCTATTACCTATTCTTATTATATAGCCGACCAATCTATGTTTCGCCATCGACGTATGTTCTTCAGCATCTTGAAAATGGAATATATTTAGGAGATATGAACTGCGTATTACGGCCACACGTTATGAATTCCAGCTAGATTCTAGAAGATATTATTAAAACACTATGTGGATGATGCAGTTTTCTTAAAGTGGTCGACATGTCAGTGCACGTTTTGAGCGTATAGCAGAGAATTGGGAGAACTGTCGTATCAAAAAGAAGGGCACACAGTTATAAGACTGATAGTTGGTCTGTGCTTTTTTTTAACATCCAGATGCGGACTACGCCACTCTTCTTCTTCAGTCTACCTCCTATTTAATGTTGAAGACACCAGTAACACTGGACAAGAATATACGATAATGAAAAAAGTCGGTC